>NW_026474686.1:0-10991 GCF_026875155.1 Cherax quadricarinatus
CTCATGTACCTGGCCTCATGTACCTGGCCTCATGTACCTGGACTCATGTACCTGGACTCATGTACCTGGCCTCATGTACCTAGCCTCATATACCTGGATTCAGGTGCCTTGCATCATGTACCTGGCCTCATGTACCTAGCCTCATGTACCTGGCCTAATGTACCTGGATTCATTTACCTGGCCTCATGTACCTAGCCTCATGTACCTAGCATCATGTACCTGGCCTCATGTACCTGGCCTTATGTACCTGGCCTCATGTACCTGGCCTTATGTACCTAGCCTTTTGTACCCAGCCTCATGTACTTGGCCTTATATACCTGGCCTCATGTACCTGGCCTCATGTACCTAGTCTCATGTACCTAGCTACATGTACCTGGCCACATGTACCTGGCCTCATGTACCTGGCCTCATGTTTACCTGGAGTTTACCTGGAGAGAGTTCCGGGGGTCAACGCCCCCGCGGCCCGGTCTGTGACCAGGCCTCCTGGTGGATCAGAGCCTGATCAACCAGGCTGTTGCTGCTGGCTGCATGCAAACCAATGTACGAGCCACAGCCCGGCTGATCAGGAACTGACTTTAGGTGCTTGTCCAGTGCCAGCTTGAAGACTGCCAGGGGTCTGTTGGTAATCCCCCTTATGTGTGCTGGGAGGCAGTTGAACAGTCTCGGGCCCCTGACACTTATTGTATGGTCTCTTAACGTGCTAGTGACACCCCTGCTTTTCATTGGGGGGATGGTGCATCGTCTGCCAAGTCTTTTGCTTTCGTAGTGAGTGATTTTCGTGTGCAAGTTCGGTACTAGTCCCTCTAGGATTTTCCAGGTGTATATAATCATGTATCTCTCCCTCCTGCATTCCAGGGAATAGAGGTTTAGGAACCTCAAGCGCTCCCAGTAATTGAGGTGTTTTATCTCCGTTATGCGCGCCGTGAAAGTTCTCTGTACATTTTCTAGGTCGGCAATTTCACCTGCCTTGAAAGGTGCTGTTAGTGTGCAGCAATATTCCAGCCTAGATAGAACAAGTGACCTGAAGAGTGTCATCATGGGCTTGGCCTCCCTAGTTTTGAAGGTTCTCATTATCCATCCTGTCATTTTTCTAGCAGATGCGATTGATACAATGTTATGGTCCTTGAAGGTTAGATCCTCCGACATAATCACTCCCAGGTCTTTGACGTTGGTGTTTCGCTCTATTTTGTGGCCAGAATTTGTCTTGTACTCTGATGAAGATTTAATTTCCTCATGTTTACCATATCTGAGTAATTGAAATTTCTCATCGTTGAACTTCATATTGTTTTCTGCAGCCCACTGAAAGATTTGGTTGATGTCTGCCTGGAGCCTTGCAGTGTCTGCAATGGAAGACACTGTCATGCAGATTCGGGTGTCATCTGCAAAGGAAGACACGGTGCTGTGGATGACATCCTTGTCTATGTCGGATATGAGGATGAGGAACAAGATGGGAGCGAGTACTGTGCCTTGTGGAACAGAGCTTTTCACCGTAGCTGCCTCGGACTTTACTCTATTGACGACTACTCTCTGTGTTCTGTTAGTGAGGAAATTATAGATCCATCGACCGACTTTTCCTGTTATTCCTTTAGCACGCATTTTGTGCGCTATTACGCCATGGTCACACTTGTCGAAGGCTTTTGCAAAGTCTGTATATATTACATCTGCATTCTTTTTGTCTTTCTAGTGCATTTAGACCTTGTTCCGTAGGTGATCCCAATAGTTTAGACAGACAGCAGCGACCATTTACTAAACCCACGTTTGCCCTGGTTGTGTAATGATGGGTTCTAGATGGTGGTGATCTTGCATCTTAAGGACCCTTTCAAAGATTTTTATGATATGGGATGTTATGCTATTGGTCTGTAGATCTTTGCTGTTCTTTTAACTGCCCCCTTGGGAGCTGGGCTATGTCTGTTTGTTTTTTAGTTAACCTGGGACGACCCCGTGTCCATGCCCCTCTCCATAGATGGAAAAGGGTCGTGATAGGGGCTTCTTGCAGTTCTTGATGACACATAGTTCCATGAGTCCTGGCCCTGGGGCAGAGTGCATGGGCATGGTCATTTATACGCCTGTTTCGAAGTCATCTTTGGTGTCAGGATAACATCGGATAGGCTTGTGTTAATCAAATTTTGTGGCTCGTCTCATAAAATCATTTTGATCTTTCGACCTCTCAGTCTGGTTAGGCGGGCATGCTAAAACTGAGTCATATTGGGACTTGAGGTAGCTCACTCATTTCCTTGCTGTCATCTGGTGTAGGACCCATCTGTTTAAGTAGGCCCAATACTGGACGTTTTTCTCGAATTGAGATTTGCCTAGGAGAAAGCAATACTTTGGGTTTCATTCGATTTCATTTATGGCTTTTAGTTCGTTCCCCCGCGATTCCTGACTCCTAAAGGATTCTTAGCTTAAGTTCGATGCTTTTCTATTCTCTCTGACCAGTGTCTAACCTACGCATTTCAGATATATTGTCCTCTTTTAGCGCTCTGTTATTCTTTTTCGTCGCTTGTAAAGGGAGCGCCCTGTCTAATTCTATTTTACATCTACTCCCTCCTTTTTTCTTAGAGAATAACCTGTGCATAACATCGAGTGCCAACCGAGTTAATCTGTTCTAGGCATAAGTTTGGGGTCTGTGTTTGCATAGTATATCTTTCCCAGCTTATATCGTTAGGACTTGGTTTACTTGTCCCACTTTATGTTTTTTTATTGAAGTTGAATTTGGTGAATTCTCCCTCGTACTAGTCTCATTTGTCGGTCTGGGCCCATGCATACAGTCTGAACCTCATTTATGTTGTGATCTGATATAGTTGTTTATGATATTGTGACATTTCTTATCAATCATCTATTGTAGTGAAGGAATGAGGTCCTAGTAGTATTCTCCGTCATAGTAGCTCTATTATTTTGCTGTTTAATTGAATTTTGTGCAGAGATTAAAAGCTCGGTGAGTGTGAGTTTTCATCATAGCTGCCTCCTGGTGTTATACTGCAACAATATTATTTGGCTATATTCCCTCCATTTTAGGTGCCTCAAGTTTGAAATCCACCAGGAGCAAGATGTTGGGTGTGCAGGACTGGAAGGTTTCCAGACATTGTCAATTTATACAGCGTGTTCCTGGAATTGCTGGGATGTTGCATCCAGAGCTTGTAACTACCACAATGACTAGGTTTTGTTCTCGACCTTTACTGCTAAAAACTTCCACCTACTCATTTGAGGCTTAAGCAGTTGTGCAAACAAGTGAACTCTGCAATGTATAGGGTTCCATGTACCTACCCCTTGAACCTAGCATCAATGTACCCTAGCATCATTAACCTGGCCTCCATTACCTTTCCTCATGTACCTAGCCTCATGTAACTACCTCGTGTACCTGGTCTTAGTACCTGTCCTTATGACCTAGCTTCGGTGACCTGGGAGTGTCATGTACCTAGCGTCAATACTCTGGCCTCATGTACTAGCCTCCATATACCTGATTCATGTGCCTTGGCATCATGTTACCTTGCCATCATGTAACATATCCCTCATATACCTGGCCTCATGTACCTGCATTCATTTACTGGCCGCATGTACCAGGCCTTAATGTATCTAGCTCATTGTACCTAGCCCATGTAACCTGCCTTTATACCTGGCCTCATGTACCCAGTCCTCATGTACCTAGCCTACATGTACCTGGCCTTATGTACCTACCTCTTGTACCTAGCCTCATGTACCTGCCTTATATAACTGGCCTCATGTCCCCCTTTCCTCATTACCTAGCTACATGTACCTGGCCACATGTACCTGGCCCATGTACCTGGCCTCGTTCCTGGATTCATGTACCTAAGCCTGATGTACCTAGCATGATGTACCTAGCGTTATGTACCTGGCCTCATGTACCTGCCCTAATGTAAGTAGCCTCATGTTACCTTAGCCTCATGTACCTGGTCCTCTATGTACGCTAGCCTCTTGTACCTGGCCTCATGACCTGACCCTCATGTATTTGGCCTTATGTACCTAGCCTCGTGTACCTAGTGTATGTACCTAGCCTCATGTACCTAGTCCAGTGTACCTTGTCCATGTACCCTGGCCTCAAGCAACGAGCCTCATGTACCTACCCTCATGTACCTGGTCTCATGTACCTAGCCTCATGTTCCAGAGGCCTCATGTACCTAGCCTCAGTACCTAGCCTCCATGTACCTACCTCATGTAACCTAGCTCATGTACCTAGCCTCATGTACCTGGTATCTGTTTACCTGGAGTTACACCTGAGAGAGTTTATGGGGTCAATGCCCCCGCAGCCAGGTCTGGTGACCAGGCCTCATGGTGGATCAGAGCTTTGAATTAACCAAGGCTGTTTACTGCAGGCTGCATGCAATCCAAGTATGAACCACTGCCCGCTGGTCAGTACCGACTTTAGAGTGCTTGTCCAGCGCCTGCTTGAAGCAGCCAGGGTCTAATTGTAATCCCCCCTTATTTATGCTGGAACGCAGTTGAACAGTCTTGGGCCCCTACACTTATTTGTGTTGACACATAACGTGCAGTTGACAACCCTGCTTTTCATTGGCGGATGTTGCACATCGTCCTCCAAGTCTTTGTGCTTTCGTTGTGAGTGATTATCGTGTGCAATTTTCGTACTAGTCCCTCTATTATTTCACAGGTGTATTAATCATGTATCTCTCCTGCCTGCGTTCCAGGAGTACAGGATCAGTCCTGCTGGCTCAGATATGGCACGCTCTCAGGAACACTAAAAGAAACACGTCATTTCAAACCAAGAAAATCATGGATTGGAATACAAGTGAATGTATGAGACATAGAGAAAATAAGCACATAAGAAGAAGGAACACTGCAGCAGGCCTACTGTACCCATGCCAGAGCAGGTCCATGACCCCTCTCCCCCGATTAGACCAACTGACCCAGCCCAGTCTGGTCATCCCCACCTCAAGGATGGAGGCTCTGTACCAGACCCGGCAGCACAATCTAGTAAGTCCAACTTACACACCCCCCAACACCACTCATGTATTTATCTAACCTATTTTTTAAAAACTACACAACGTTTTAGACCTCAAAACCGTACTTGGATTTTGTTCCACTCATCCACAACTCTATTAGCCAAACCCAGTACTTTCCTATAACCCCTGAATCTGAATTTTCCAACTTGAAAACTATTGCTGCGAGTCCTGTCCTTGGCAGGACATTTTCAGCACGCTATTTACATCCCCTTTATTTATTCCTGTTTTTTCCATTTATAACACCCATATCAATCCCCCCTAATTCCTACGCCTTTCGAGAGATTGCAGATTCAGGGCCTTCAGTCCATCCCTCATAGGGAAGATTTCTGATACATGGGATCAACTTGGTCATCCTCCTTAGTACGTTTTTCCAGAGCATTTATATCTATTCTGTAAATACGGTGACCAAAACTGTGCAGCATAGTCCTAAAGAGCCAAACCAAGGATATAAGAGTTGAAGAACAACCTGAAGACTTCTATTATTAATACTTCTAGATATGAAGCCAATAATTCTGTTAGCTTTATTGCGAACACTAATGCACTGTTGTCTTGGTTTTAGTTACTGCTAACCAGAACTCCTAATCCTTTCCGCAATCGGTATATTAAGATCTACGTCAATTAGTATTTATATGTGGCTTGATTATTTAACTGTCCAACATAAAGAACTAGAGGCATTTTTCAGAATATTAAACTTGCATCTGACACCTAGGGCCGGATTAACCGCAAAATAGGCAAACGAGGCATTTGCCTTGGCCCACGCGCATTTGGGGGCCCCGCAGTTCCAAGGGTTCAGGGGCCCATCTCAAGACTGGCGCACGATGGTGCAAGTCAAAGGTCCTCTACCTAAAAAGTTCCAAATGTTTGGGCGAGTAAAATTTGATTTTTTAATTATCAAAACAAAAATAAAATAATGAAATAAATAAAATAAAAATAAATAAACCTACCATAGATGACAACCCTCAACACGCCTTGTTTACATCCAGAACAGCTGTGTTTTCCCGCTAATGGTGTAGTATGGGAGATTCCTCTCCAATTTTCTGTAGTAAATTACAACAGTAAACTAGACTGTACTGTGACAATATTAACTGAAGTGTTTGTTGATAGACATTGATGTGTATGGATAAATGTTTGTTTTCGCCTCTAAATGTTAAGGGAGGTTTAACCTGATAGGTGTTACTGAACCAGTAAAGATGCATGACCGCATTTTTGGAAAAATACAATAAAGAAAAACCTGAAAACGCAAACTGACATCCGATTGTAGCGTTTTAAAAGCGCTTTGTCCTGTCTTTAAGTCTTCATCATTTCAATAACAGTCTCAATTGATTGATGTTTCTACATCCACTTCCATCGCATAATTCCTTAGTTTCAAGTTGCGACGGAAGTGGATGTAGAACATCAATTAATTTACTACATATTTTCCTTCCCCAGAAACGCATAAGCCACATCAAATATCGTTGGTTGGTGAAACTGAAAATTGTCCCCGCATACTTTAATTCTCTGTCCTATCTATGGTGGTAGGTCATATATCAAGCACAACATAAAGATTAGTATTAGTTATGAAAATAGTAATATAAATACCAAGTGCTTTGTTTCTGGACTCATTATGATTTCTGTTTAGTAAATTGAAATCAAGGAGGATGAATTAGTAAAATATTCGAAGCCCACATCACTAAGCCTAATCAGTAAAAAGTTCTGTAAATGACTCGCTTCTTGTAACGCTTTGGAATTTTTAGATGCGGCAGGCCAGAGGAAAGGGGGACTACAAGGGCCAATATCCCCCCAATCGACAGAAAAAAACAATCATAATAATTAAAAAATTAATAAAAAGTGATAATGAAAAATTTAGTATTTTCATGATTACAGACAGTATCATCCGCAATTATGGCATCTCGTGAACGTGATTGTGGACGTTCTTTATGCGAGTGGGTCACAGAAAAGAAAGAAGAACAGAAAAAGAAAATGGAAGGTACGCAGAAAGTTCACAGACATGCTCCACAAAAACAGTTTTCTGATGTTACCAGTACAGATGAATCAGCAGAATACTCAGATCATACAGGAAGCCCTCCCTCCATTATTTCTCAGCCAGCATCTACTTCTATTTGTGTCTCCTGCAATGTCTCAACGGACATTCATCCACACGATTTGTCTTAAAAGATGCCTGGCCTCATGGCCAAACGTAATCCCAGATTTCTCTACGTATGCTTCATTGCAAGAAAACTTGTCAGTCAAACTCTGAACATTGACTTAGGAAAGCAGCAATGGATTTATGATGATGGAAAAGTCGTCATTGTTTAAAGTCATCCTATGTTTTATAGAAGCTTGTGGGGGGGGGGGGGGGGGGGGGGGGCAAATTCAGAAACTGTGAAAAGATCATGGATGTATACTCTGAAGCTCAGGAAAAGTGTACTGTCATCATGCACGCTATTTTCTACCAAAGAAAATACCTTCACACAGGGGTTCTATGACTGGAAAAATTCCAAGCATTTCGAGGAACATAAAACAGCACCACTCACAGGAGCTGGCGTTTTTTAGCCAGTGTATTTCTGCACAGAAAAAAAGGCTTATGATTCTCATTTGGAAAACAAACTGTAAAAGAGCGCACTTAATTGAGAAAAGTTCTAGAAAGTAGTTTGTTGCTGTTGTAAAATTCTCTTAGGCTCTAAGAGACTTGCTTTCCGTGGAGAAATGAGTGTTTTTGTTTCGGAAAACAATGGCAATTTCCTAGGATCATAGAACTGTTAGTCACAATGTCGATCCATTCTAGCAAATCAAGTGTCACGCCTTGGGATGCAGGAAGAGCACTGTATTCTTATGTCATCTAACAATATGCCAATGAATTTATTTGAACTGATGACTAAGAAGGTCCTCAATAACTAAGCAGCTGTGAAAACTGCAAATACTTATTGCAATAAGTGTAGGATTCAACATCAGATATTTCACATACAGATCAATTGACATTCATAATACCTAGAACAGAAGAACGAAGGAACACTGCAGAAGGCCTACTGGCCCATGCGAGGCAGGTCCCAAGTCCTCCTATACCCCGGGCTAAGCCAATGCACCCAACCTAACAGGTCAGGACACATTGACTTAAGGGAGGAACACGGCAACCGACCTGTTAGCACAAGCATCAGGTCTAACTCACACCCACCCCACATCTACTCATGATATTTATCCAACCTATTTTTAAAGCACACAACGTTCTGGACTCTATAACGATACTTGGGAGTTTGTTCCACTCATCCACAAATCTATTACCAAACCAGTAACTTTCCTATATCCTTTCCAGAATCGAATTTTCCAACTTAAAAAAACCATTGCTGCGATCCTGTCCAGGCTAGATATTTTCGCACCTATTTACATCCCCTTTATTTATCCTGTCTTCCACTTATACACCTCAATCAATCCCCCCTAATTCTACGTCTTTCTAGAGAGTGCAGTTTCAGGGCCCTTAGTCTATCCTCATGGAAGGTTTTCTGATACATGGGATCCATCTTTGTCATCCTCCTTTGTACATTTTCCAAGAATTTATATCCATTTTTGTAATACGGTGACCAAAACTGTGCAGCATAATCTAAATGAGGCCTAACCAGGATGTATAGAGTTGAAGAACAACCTGAGGATCCTATTATTTATCCCTTCTTGATATGAAGCCAAGGATTCTATTAGCTTTATTGCGAACACTTATGCACTGTTGTCTTGGTTTTCAGATTACTGCTAACCAGAAACTCCTAAATCTTTTTCGCAATCCGTAATATTAAGATCTACATTATTTGTTTATATGTGGCATGGTTATTGTCCTGCCCAAACATTTAGAACTTTGCATTTGTCTATATTAAACTGCATCTCCCACTTCTCCGACCACTGCATCAGTCTATTCAAATTTTCCCTGGAGTGCCGAATGTCCTCGTCAGAATGAATTCGACGGCCTATTTTGGTGTCATCGGCAAACTTGCCGAGTCGCTCTTTATCCCCTCATCTATCGTTTATGTAGATTGTGAACAGCAGGGGCCCAACACTGCCCCTGTGGAACACCGCTCGTGACACTTCCCCACCTGATTTCTCCCCATTTATGAAAAACTCTCTGCTGCCTATTTGTCAACCATGCCTCTATCCAGGAAAAAATTTCTCCTCCTATTCCATGTGCTTAATTTTCCTCAATAGTCTCTGATGTGGGACCCTGTCAAAAGCCTTACTGAAGTCCATATACACAATTTTCATATTCATTACCATGATCTACCTCCTCAAATACCTTAGTGAAAAAAGTAATAAATTCGTAAGGCAGGAAGCCCCTTTGTAAACCATGGTGAGTTCGTTGATTAATTATGCTTTTCAAGGGGGCTACGAACTGCCCTCGGCAATTATTGGTTCCAAAAATTTTCCCACATGGAGGTTAGGCTTATTGGTCTATAGTTTCGAAGCTAAGGACCTGTCACCTGTTTTGAAAATAGGTATCACATTTGCCTTTTTTCCATTTATCTGGCACCATGCCAGTTTGTAGTGATATGTTGAAAAGAATTAGCCAAAGGTGTGCTAAGCTCCTCTTTACATTCCTTTAGAACCCTTGCAAAAAAAATTCATCAGGGCCTGGGATTTGTTAGGTTTTAATTTATTTTATTTGCCTAAGGACCATGTCACTTGTGACCCTAATAGTGCACAGTTTATTATCGTCCTGTTCTACATAATTTATCATTACTGGAATATCGCTGGTATCCTCCTGTGTAAAAAACTGAGAGGAAGTATGTGTTAAAATTCTACACAATTTCCTTATCACTGTCAGTGAGCTGACCCGAGGAACTTTTGAGTGGGCCTATCTTGTCCCTGATCTTACTTCTGTATACCTGAAAGAATCCTTTGGGTTTTGTCTTCGATTCTCTTGCAATTTTAAACCCCATAATCTCTTTTTGCTTTTCTAATTCCCTTTTTTATTTCTCTCTTTAACTGAATATATCGATTTCTTAATTGCCCTCTCCTCTTTTGATTTGCCTATATATGCCTCTCTTTTGACCAATCAGATATTTTAATCTATTGTTCATCCATTTAGGATCATTTTTGTTTGATCTGATTTCCCTATTTGGAAACATAATTTGACGAGCAGCTAGAACTATGCCCTGGAAAGCATCATACGGCAACCATCACCACCTACCTGACCCTTAGTCAGGTCATTCCAGTTCAGCCCACCAAGTAATTTTTCAGTCCTATGAAATCAGCCAAGCGAAAGTCAGGGACGGAGACTTGATTGCCATTATTAGGGGAATTCCATGATATGTTAAAACTGAGTGATTTGTGATCACTCTCCCCAAGCTCATCATTAACCTCAAGATTATTAATTAGTGTTTCCCTACTGGCAAGAACCAAGTCAAGGAGGTTATTTCCCCTAGTTGGCTCTGTCACAAACTGTTTTAAAAAACAATCCTGGATCGTATCAAGAAAGTCACCCCACTCTAAATTTCCTGTCAAATTGCTCCAGTCAATCTGTCCTATAGTTGAAATCTCCCATTAGCAACAACATTTTCGTGTGTAGATGCCTTACGAATTTCGTCCCATAGAAGTTTACTGCAAATCCCTATCAAGATTTGGGGCCCTGTAAAAACACACCCAAAATTAGTTTTTCTCGGCCCTCGAGAGCTGTAACCAAACAGATTCAGTGGCTGACGCTTTTAATTTAATATCTTGTTTTAACACAACAATTTAAATTGTCTCTGACATACATCGCTACTCCACCACCTTTCCTGTTGACCCTGTCAGTGTGGAATAATTTATAGCCTTGTATGTGACATTCAGAGGGCATCCTCTATCTTTCAGATTGAGCCAGGTCTCTGTTATAGCAATAATATCTATGTTTCCTGCACTTGCAATTAATCTTAGCTCATCTATCTTATTCTAACACTCCTGCTATAGTATAGTAAACCTTAAAGGGGGCTAGTCCCTTGCTGCTCTCTGCTGTCCCCTTTGTTTGCTGACCTGTTCTATGTCTTTATTTATAACTTCATGCTGAATGCCTTTTATACATTT
>NW_026474688.1:0-10687 GCF_026875155.1 Cherax quadricarinatus
TTTTTTGTGCAGCGTTGTGTGTGGGGTTCTGTGTGTCTGTGTTTGTGTGTAGGTGTTAGTTACCATTTTGCCCTAGGACATGTCGATTGACACTAGGCCTTTTGCATATGCGTGGTGTTGTGGTGTGTGTGTGTGTGTGTGTGTTGTGTGTGGTGTGGGGTGTGTGCGTGGTGTGTTTGTTACTTTTTGGGTCCAAAGGACATGTCGATTAGCGTGTAGGGTTTGTGTGTGTGTGTGTGGTTTTGTGTGTGGTTTGGTTGTGTGGGCGCGCGCGGTGTGGTGTGTGTTAGTTATTTTGGCCCTAGGCACTGTCGATTAACGTTAGGCGTGTGTGTGTTGGGTGTGTGTGGTGGTGTGTGTGTGTGTGTGTGTGTGTGGTGTGTGTGTGTGTGTGGGGTGTTGTTTTTAGGGTGTTGTGTGTGTGTGGTGTTGTAATGTGTTTAGGTGTGTGGTGTGTGTGTTTTGGTGTTGGGGGTGGTGTGTGTGTGTGTGTGTGTGGTGTTGTTGTGTGTGGGGGTTGTGTGTGTGTGTTGTGTGTTGTGTTGTGGTGGTGTGTGTGTGTGTGTTGGTTTTTTGTTGTTGGTATGGGTTTTTGGTGATCCCTTTTTGTGGTTGCAGGGGTCGAGTCCTAGCTCCTGGCCCCGCCTCTTCCCCGGGTTGCTACTAGCCCTTTTCCCCCCCCCTCCATGAGCTTTATCAAACCTCTTTCCTTAAAAACTTGTAGGGTTTTTCCTGCCTCCATACGTCATTTTTAGGCTTTTCCCACGCCTTACAACTCTATGCTGAAAAATACTTCCTACTATCTCTCTGCTTTTTTGTGTCTTCAATTCCAATTGTGCCCTTGTTTCTGTGCCCCCTCCTGGAACATCCTGTCCTTGTCCCCTTGTCAATTCCAGAAAGTATTTTATAGTCGTTATCATGCCCCCCTGACCCTCCTGCCCTCCAGTGTCTTTTCAGGCCGTTTTCCCCTTTAATCTTTTTTCATAGGACATTCCCCTTAGCTCGGAAACTACCTTGTTGCAAACCTTTGTTTTCTCTAGTTTCTTGACGTCTTTTTAAAGTGCGGGTTCCAAACAGGTGCTGCTACTCCGTAGGGCCTGACATACAGGTGTACGTTTTTGAATGATTCCTTACAAGGGTGGGAATGCTGTTCTCAGGTTTCCCAGGCGCCATATGTGCAGCAGTTATTGATTGATGGTTTCCCGGAGACATGCTGGTGTTAACTCCCCCCAAGATCTTTTCCCTTTGGGGGGTTTTTCATCTTTGGCCCCTAGCCTTACTCCTGTCGGGGTTCTTCTGTGCCCTTCCCCTACTTCATGCTTTGCTTTTGGCGGGTTTTAAATTCGAGAAGCTTTTTGCTGGCCAGGTTCCAGTCTGTCCAGGTCTTTTTTGAAGTCCCTGCCGGGTCCTCATCAGATTTAATTCCCTCTTAAACTTCACATACTGCAAACAGGGAACTTTGAGTCTAACCCTTCCGTCATGCGTTCACATTCCCAAAAAAATGCACTGGTCCTGGGACGACCCCTGTGGGACCCCGTCGCACAGGTGCCCATGTGATACACATTACGTCCTGATCGTTGTTGCCCCCTGTAGGTATTCTCTGATCCATTGCAGTGCCCTTCCCTTTTAAATTGCGCCTGATGCTCTGTTTCTGCATAATCTTTTGGTGAGGAACTGTGTAAAGGCTTTTTGCATCCAAAAAAGATCAAAAACCCACCCCTCTCTCTTTCTTACTTCTGTTTTTTTATCATAAAACCCCAGGGTTTGTGGACAAGGATTTCCCTTTTCCGTGAATCCGTGCGGGTTGGCATTTTACCCTGTTCCGTTCCAGGTGTCCCCACTCTCCTCCTGATAATTTTCTCCATAATTTTTTGCATACTATACACGTCAAGACACAGGTCTATAGTTTGGGTGCCCTTTTTCTGTCTCCTTTTTTGAAAAGGGGAACTACATTTGCTGTTTTCCATACCTCAGGTATTTTTGCCCAGTTTCCGGGGATGTGTGAAGATTGTGGTAAGGGTAGCAAACTATCGCCCCCTCTCAAGGCCATGGAGAGATGTTGTCCGGCCCCATCCCTTTTGGGGTACGATGCCCCTTAGCAGTTTCTTCACCTCCTCCCATTTATGATGTCGTCCAACACTTGTTGGTGTATTCCTTGTTGGTGTCCCCATCTGGTCTCCCCCCCCAAAGGTCCTTTCCCTTCTCACTGTAAAAATATTCCTTAAATCTCGTGTTGAGCTCCCACATACCTTTTGTCTTTTTCGTGATTTCCCCCACCTTCTTTCCCCCTTATCACCGGGTCCTTGACTGTTGTCTTTTCCCTAATGGGCTATACACATTTTGGGGTCAGATTTGCTTTCGATGCTATGTCTTTTCATACTGCTCTGGGCCCCCCCTTATCTGCGCATACTCTTTTCTGGCTTTTCTATTCTCCTTTTTTTCCCGGGGTCCTATGCCTCCTTTTCCTTTTCCATTCTTGTTGCACTTAGCTTTTGCCTCCCTACACCTTCGGGTAAACAAGGGACTGTCTTGGTTTTCCCTTTATTTCTGTTTCCCCGGGGAACAAAACTTTCCTCTGCCCCCTTTTCACTTTGTTCCCCACTATTCCATCATCTCTTTTTACTGTTTTTCCCTCCCATTTCTTGTCCCACTGAACCTCCTGCGGAATTTCTCTCCGTGTAGTCCCCCCTTTTATAGTTTGGCCTGCCCCCTTCAGTTCCTGTTACCTTTCCCCACTTGTAACTCTCATATAGAAAAACCGAACCACGATCGTAGCCCCAAAGGGGGCCCTCTGAAGTGATGTCCTCGATTTTCTGAATGCTGGGGGTGAACCAAGATCCATCTTGCTGGCTCACCCTCCCCTCTCTCTTGGTTGGTCCCTGAATGTTGTGCATGGGTTTTTTCAAGTACCACATCCATATCTTTGTCTCCTGTTTGGGGGACCCCCATGGGGCTCCATTTTCCCCAGCGATCTCCCTGTGGTTGAAATCCCCCATTACCAGTAACTTTGCCCTGCTCGGTGACTCTTCTTCCCACCCAGCCAGTTGTCCCCATCACCCTGTTGTTTTCTTCGTACCCTCTCTTGGCCTCCTGCAGTTTTTTGTGGGTTTACATACTCCAATGACTTTTTTGTTCTCCGGACTGAATTTATACAATGAGTCTCTTTCTCCAATCATGTCTGCCTTCTTTTCCCCTAAAATCCCCAGGGGTTTTTATGAGCATGCAACCCCTCCCCCCCCTTTTCTACCCTTTATCTTTCCTAGGATCATATCCTGTTGGAAGATTGTGTTTTTATTATCTCAGCGGTTTTTTTTTTGTACTGCATGTGTCGGGGGATTTTTCACTGATTCTTTCATTCCACTCCTATGTTTATTCATTATTCCATCCGCATTTGTGTACCAAACCTTTAGTTTTTTTCTAATATTGGGCATGCAAGTATATTGGGGTTGGGGGGGGAGAGCTTGGTGGGGGCCTATATGGGGCTGGGGTGTAGGGGGGGTATGTGTTGAGGGGGGTGGGGTCAAATGCCCATAGGGGACAGTTTTGGGGGTGAGGTTTGTGTTGGGGGTTGGTGGCAAGGGAACAGTGGTGGGTAGGAGATAGGTTGCTCAGTTGCGTTGGGGGGTCGCGGGGGGGGTCTTTTGTGGGAGATTCTGTGGGGGGTGTTTGCCCTTCCCCCTGTGTTGGGTCCTGCTCATTTTTATTGCTTCTGTTCCTCCCCGCGTCTTGTCCCTCTCTTTCGTGTATCCTTTCTTTGTGTTTTGTGCGGTCGAGGTTCTCTCTGGTACCCCTCTTTTTCTCATCTTGCTTTCTCTTGCGTGTGGTGTGGGTGTGTGGCGTGTGTTTGGGAGGTGTGTGGTGTTGTGTGTGGTAGGTGTGTGTGTGTGTGTTGGTTTTTTGTGTGTGTTAGGTGTGTGTGTGTGTGTGTGGGTGTGTGTGGTGTGTGGTGTGTGGTGCGTGCGTGGGTGTGTGTGGTCTTGTTGGTGTGTGTGTGTTGTGTGGTTGTGTTTTGTGTGGTGTGTGGGTGTGTGGTGGTTGGGTGTTGTGTGGTGTGGGTGTGTGTGTGTGTGGTGTTGTGTGGGTGTTGTGGTGTGTGGTGTGGGTGGTGGTGCGTGTGGGGGTTTTGTGTGTGGTGGTTGTGTTGTGTTGTGTGTGTTGTGTGTGTGTGTTTTGTGTGTGTGGTATGTGTGTGGTGTGTGTGGTGTGTGTGTGTTTTTGTGGTGTTGTGTGTTTGTGTGTGTGTTTTGTGGGTGTGTTGTGTTTTTGTTTGTGTGGTGTGTGTTGTGTGTGGTGTGTGTTGTGGTGTGTGTTTGTGGTGTGTGTAGGTGTTAGTTACCATTTTGTCCTAGGGGACATGTCGATTAGACACTGGCTTTGCATAGCGTGTGTGTGTTGTGTTGGTGTGTGTTTTTGTGTTTGTGTTTGTGTGTGTGGTGTTGTGTGTGTGGTGGTGTTTGACCACCTATTTTTGGGGTTTCAGGGGGGGAGTCCTACTCCTGGGGTTGTGTGTGTGTGTTGTACTCACCTATTTTTGGTTGCAGGGGTCGAGTCCTACTCCTGGCGTTGTGTTGTTAGTTACTATTTTTGGGCTAGGCACATGTCGATTTGACGTGTGGGGTGTGTGTGTGTTGTTGGTGTGTGTGTGTGTGGTGTGTGTGGTTGGGGGTTTTGTTTGAGTGGTGTAGGTGGGTGGTGTGTGTGTGTGTAGGGGTGTGGGTGTGTGTGTGTAGGTGGTTTTGGGTTTTGTGTTTTTGGGTGAGGGTTTTGTGCGGTGGTGTGTAGGTGTGTGCGTTTTGGTGGTGTGGTGTGTGTGTAGGGGGTTGTAGGTGTGGGTGTGTGTGGTGTGGTGTGTGTTTTGTGTGTGTGTGTGTTGTGTGTGTGGTGTAGGTGTGTGTGTGTGTGTGGTGTTGTGTGGGGTTTTGGGGTGTGTGTGGGTGTGTGTGTGGTGTGTGTGTGTGGTGGTAGGTGTGTGTGTGTGTGTGTGTGGTGTGTGTGTGTGGTGTGTGTGGTTTTGTGTTGGGTGTGTGTTTGTGTGTGTGTGTGTGTTGGGTTTTGTTGTGTGTGTGTGTTGTGTGTGTGTGGTTTTTTGGGGTGTGTGTGTGGTTGTGTGAGTGTGTGTGTAGGTGTGTGGTGTGTATAAAGGGGTTTGGTGTGTGTGTGTGTGTGGGTGGGGTTTGAGGTGTGTTGTGGTGTGTGTGTTGTGTTGTGTGTGTGTTAGTTTTCCATTTTTTTCCCAGGCAATGTCGATTGACACTAGGCCCGTTTTATGAGTACGTGTGTGTGTGTGTGTGTTGTGTGTGTGTGTGTGTGTAGGGGTGAGATGTTAGGTGTGTATGTGTGTGTGTGTGTGTGTTTGTGTGTGTGTGTAGGTGTGCGAGTGTGGGGTTATGTGTGTGGTGTTGTGTGTTTGGGGTGTGTGTGTGTGTGTGGTGTGGTGTGTGTTGTGTGTGTGTGTGGTGTGTGTGTTGTGGTGGTGTAGGTTGTGTAGGTGTGTGTAGGTGTGTGTGTGTGTTGTGTGTGTGTTGGTGTGTGGGTGTGTTTTGTGTGTGTGTGTGTGTTTGTGTGTGTGTGTGTGTTAGGGGTGCAGAGTGTAGGTGTGTATAGGGATGTGTGGGTGGTGTTGTGTGTTAGTTACCATTTTGGCCGAGGGAATTCTTAGAACTAGGCCTGGTATGGCATGCGTGTGTGGTGTGTGTGTGGTGTGTGGTGTGTGTGGGGTGTGTGTGTGTGTGTGTGTGTGTGTGTGTGTGTTGGGGGTGTGTGTTTGTGTGTGGCCCGTAAACATATCTAGCTGTGTTGTAAGTGTTCACCTCTGGTGAGGGGGGCTCTTGATCTCGGAATTGGATTTATGCTCGAATTCCCCGAATTAAGAGCGAATGGGCCCTTTCCCTTCCCCCCTTCACAGGCGTTCTATAATCCCTAGGGGTTTTTTTGTTCGCCCAAAAAAAAAAATAATAAAAATAATAATAATAATAATAATAATATAATAATAATTAAAAAACGTTTTAGCTCCTGTGTTTTTAGTTTTTTTCGAGCCCGTTGGGGTCAGACCCCGACTCTGGTGGTTTAAAAGAGCACCCCCGATTAGTGCTGGTGAGCGCACTTTGAATTCAACGCGCTTTGTCTTTTCTCAGCCCAAATTTTTGGAAATCACAATTATGCCGGAGAATTTAAGTGGTAAAAGGCCCAATTTACTTATAAAGAGGGTGAAGTACAAAGTAATAAAAACCCTGGGTGAGATTGAATAGCAATTCCCCGGAGAGATAAAAGGGGAAAAATAAGGGAAACCCCCCCGAATTCGAGGGAATGGACCCCCGAAGAAAAAATATTAATTGAAATCCCTAGTAGGAAGGGAAAAAAACAGAAGCCCCAGAAGAGCTTAAAAGGGTAATATGAACACAGAAAAAAAAAAGGGGTAACAGACACCCCAGGGATATGGGGGGTTATATTGTATACCTTCTGCGGGATAACTTTTTGAAAACAAAAGAGAGCATTGGATAATACCTCTAACCGAATACACTAATGTGAGGGGGAAACGTGTGCGTGTGTGCGCGCGCGCGCGAGCGCGCGTGTGTTGTGGTGTGTGTGTGTGGGGTTTTGGGGTTTTGGTGTGTGTTGGTGTGGGTGGTGTGTGTGTGGGGTGTGTGGGGTTGTGTGTGGTGTGTGTGGTGGTGTGTGTGTGTGGTGTTGTGGTGGTGTGTGTGGTGAGTGTGCAGCAGTTATTTGGTTGTGTCGCTTAGGAGATGTGCCGGTGTTATATCACCTCAAGATCTTTTTCCTTGAGTGAGGTTTGTTTCTCTGACCCCCCAACTTACTCCGTCTCGGCCCTTTTTTGCCCTTCCCCAATCTTCTGACTTTTCACTTTGGGGGGATTTAACTCCAGGAGCCAATTTGGGCCAGGGCTGCAGCCTGTCCAGATCCCTTTGTAGTTCGCCTGGTCTTCGATCGAGTGAATTTTCTCACAATTCACGTCATCTGCAAACAGGGACACCTCAGAGTCTATTCCTTCCGCATTTCGTTCACAAAAACCAAAAAAAACAGAAATGGTCCTAGGGGTGACCCTGGGGACCCCCCCTGGTCACGGTGCCCACCCCTGACACCTCGGGCCCCGTACCAGACTCCTGCTGTTTCCTGACAAGTATTCCCTGATCCCTTGTAGGCCTTCCCTGTTATCCCCGCTTGGGCCCCAGTTTTTGCACCCAAACTCTTTTTGGAACTGTGTCAAACGCCTTTTTGCGTCCAAGAAAATGCAATCCACCCCCCCCCCTCTCTCTCTTGTCTTACTGCTGTCACCTGTCATAGAACTCCAGAGGTTTTTTACACAGGATTTCCCTCCCTGAAAAAATGTTGGTGCTGTTTATGAGACATTCCCTTTTTAGGTGTTCCCCACTTTCTCCCGAAATCTTTCCTGATTCTGCATACTATACATGTCGGACACTGGTTGTGTTTAATGCTTCATGCTGTTCCCTTTTTAAAGATTGGGATACATTTGCTGTCTTCCATGCCTCAGGGATTCCCGTTTCGATGTTTTATTGAATATTGTTGTTAGGGGTACACTAGGCCTCTGCTCCCTCTTCAATCCCTGGGGAATGTTTTCTGCCCCCTTGCCTTTGAGGTTTTAGCTCACTCAGAACCTTCCCTCTTCCCCGGTTTTTGGGGCACTGGTCCCACTTGGGGGTGTGCCCCAAACCCCCCGTTTTTGGAGTCCTTCTGTCTCCTCTGTGAACACTTCTTTGAATCCTTGTTTAGTTCTTCACATACTTTACGGTCATTTTTGTTGTCTCTCCCCCTTCCTTCCTTAGCCGATTACCGGTCCTTGACTGTTGTTTTCCTCTGATGTGGCTGTACACCAGTTTCGGGTCAATTTGGTTTTGTGCTATGTCATTTTCATATTTTCTTTGGGCCTCCCTTCTTATTGTGCATATTTGTTTTTGGCCTACGACGTTCTCCTTATTCTCCTGGGGTCCTTTGCCTTCTAATTTCTTCCATTTTTCCCCAGCACACTTGGGTTTTTTCCTCCCTGCCCTTTTGGGGAAACCTGGGCTCTCCGGTTTTTCATTAATCCGTTACCCTTTGGGACAAACCCCCTCCTCAGCCTCCTTGCGTGTGGGTGTGTGTGTGTGTGGTGTGTGTGTGTGTGTGTGTGTGTGTGTGTGTGTTTTGTGTTGTGGTGTGTGGTGGGGGGGGTGTGTGGTGTGGTGTGTGTGTTGTGGTGTGTGTGTGTGTTTTGTTGGGTGTGTGTGTACTAAACCCATTTGTTCCCCCTATTTGTGGTTGCGGGGGGCGAGTCTTTGCCCTGGCCCCGCCCTTTTACCCGGGTTTCACTGGGCCCTTTCTTCCCCCCTCCCTGAGTTTATAGTGCCCCTTTCTGTCTCCTTTTTTTTAAAAGGGAAAAGATTTTTCCGTCTTCCATACCTCAGGTAGTTTTCCCGTTTCCCGGGATTGTTAAGATTGGGGTAAGTGGCACGCCCATATCTGCTCCCTCTCTAAGGACCCTGGGGGGATGTTGTCCGGGCCCATTCCTTTGAGGATCGATGTCCCTTCTTCACCTCCTCCGTGTGTGTGCGTGTGTGTGTGTTATCACCCAGTTGTACTCACCTTGTTGGTTGGGGGGGGTCGAGTCCGGCTCCTGGCCCCGCTCTTCACTGCGCTAATAGGTTCCCCTTCTGAACCGTGAGCTTTATACCTCGCTTAAAGCTATGTATGGTCCTGCCTCCACTACATCGCTTCCCAAACTATTCCCCTTATGACACCTGTGGCTGAAGAAACTTCCAACATCCCTGGATTTTATCTGTTCTTCAACTTCCAACTGTGTCCCTTGTTACTGTGTCCAATCTCTGGAAAAATCCCGTTTTGTCCACCTTGTCAATTCCCCTCATATTTTGTATGTGAAAAATGTCCCCCCATCTCTCCTGTCCTCCTGTCTCAGGTTGATTTTTTAACCTTCCTCGTAGGCATACCTTTGTCGGGACTGTCTTTTTTTGCAAACCTTTGCACTTTCTCTTTTCTTTACGTGCTTGGCTAGGTGTGGGTTCCAAATGTGCCGATAATCCAATATGGGCCCAACGTCCGGTGTACAGGGTCCCGAACGATTCCTTATTAAAATGTCGGAATTTTGTTTGGGTTTGCTAGGCGCCCATAGGGTGCAGGTTATTTGATTGATGTGGGCTTCAGGAGATGGCCTGGTGTTATACTCCCCTCAAGATCTTTTTCCCTTTAGTGAGGGGTTTTTGTTTGGCCCCCTAGACTGTACTCCGTCGCGGTCTTCTTTGCCCCCTTTCCCCCAAACTTCATGACTTTCACTTGGTGGGATTAAGTCCAGGAGCCAATTGTTGGACCAGGTTGAGCCCGTCCAGATCCCTTTTTAGTTTTGCCTGGTCTTCGATCGAGTGAATTCTTCTCATCAACTTCACGTCATCTGCAAACAGGGACACCTCAGAGTCTATTCCTTCCGTCATGTCGTTCACAAATACCAGAAACAGCACTGGTCCTAGGACTGACCCCTGTGGGACCCCGCTGGTCACAGGTGCCCACTCTGACACCTCGCCACGTACCATGACTCGCTGCTGTCTTCCTGACAAGTATTCCCTGATCCATTGTAGTGCCTTCCCTGTTATCCCTGCTTGGTCCTCCAGTTTTTGCACCAATCTCTTGTGTGGAACTGTGTGAAACGCCTTCTTGCAGTCCAAGAAAATGCAATCCACCCACCCTCTGTGTGTGTGTGTGTGTGTGTGTGTGTGTGTGTGTGTGTGTGTGTGTGTGTGTGTGTGTGTGTGTGTGTGTGTGTGTGTGTGTGTGTGCTCTGTTAAAAACAATCTTATCTTTCATGTGATCCGCAATCCCGAAGTTCATTATAAAAGTTTTTGTGCAGGGGTGTGAGGAGGGAAAAAATGCGGCGTGTGCTCCTGAAGCTTCCCAGCTTCTTACAAAGTTTGCTAAAAGTGAACGAGAAATAAGAAATACAGAAAATGACCTTCAAGTATTCCAATTGGGAGAGTGTTCGCGAGCGGCTGCTGGGAGAGTGTTCGTCCAGGAGAGGTGGGCGGCTGCTGGGAGAACGTTCGTCCAGGAGAGGTGGGCGGCTGCTGGGAGAACGTTCGTCCAGGAGAGGTGGGCGGCTGCTGGGAGAGTGTTCGTCCAGGAGAGGTGGGCGGCTGCTGGGAGAATGTTCGTCCAGGAGAGGTGGGCGGCTGCTGGGAGAACGTTCGTCCAGGAGAGGTGGGCGGCTGCTGGGAGAGTGTTCGTCCAGGAGAGGTGGGCGGCTGCTGGGAGTGTGTTCGTCCAGGAGAGGTGGGCGGCTGCTGAGAGTGTGTTCGTCCAGGAGAGGTGAGCGGCTGCTGGGAGTGTGTTCGTCCAGGAGAGGTGGGCGGCTGCTGAGAGTGTGTTCGTCCAGGAGAGGTGAGCGGCTGCTGGGAGTGTGTTCGTCCAGGAGAGGTGAGCGGCAGCTGGGAGTGTGTTCGTCCAGGAGAGGTGAGCGGCTGCTGAGAGTGTGTTCGTCCAGGAGAGGTGAGCGGCTGCTGGGAGTGTGTTCGTCCAGGAGAGGTGGGCGGCTGCTGGGAGAGTGTTCGTCCAGGAGAGGTGGGCGGCTGCTGGGAGAGTGTTCGTCCAGGAGAGGTGGGCGGCTGCTGGGAGAGTGTTCGTCCAGGAGAGGTGGGCGGGTGCTGGGGGAGTGTTCGTCCCAGGAGAG
>NW_026474689.1:0-11280 GCF_026875155.1 Cherax quadricarinatus
AAGGAAATTCTTTTTTCAATACAAAATCCCAAGTATTTAAACCATACCAGGGGTGGGATAGAACCCGCGATCAGTCTCATAACTCCAGACCATCGCGTTAGCCACTGGACCAGCTAGCCAGTGCCTAACGTGACTTGAGTTTTGAGATTCTCTGATTGCGAGTTCTATCCCAGCCCGTGGCATGGTTTGCTTGCAATCATGTCATTACGATTTCGTGAGTCCCAAGTATTTAATTTTTGCTTGGCCAAATTCACATTTGGACAAATTCACCGTAAAATTATATCTACTTAAGGCGCCAAACAAGGCTTTAAGTTGCCTAAGGTGTTGGGGCAAACTGTAGCTGTATTCGTCTAAGTCATCTAAGTAAGCTTCTACCCTGTCCAATCCTCCCATAAGCATGTTCATAATACGTTGGAACTTAGCAGCAGCATTTCAGAAGCCGAAGGGCATAACGCTATAGTTATACAAGCCACTGGGTATCATAAAGGCCGATATCTCTTGAGCCTTAGGCGACAACAGGACTTGATAATACCCTCTTAACAAGTCCAATTTACTAATATATTTAGCTTTGGAGACCTTGTCTATTAAATCGTCAATTCTAAGAATCGGGAATCCATCATGGATCACCCATGCACATATGGGTGATCCAATCCGGCTTGGGGACTAAAATGCACTGGGATGCCCAAGGACTGATACTAGGTTTTATCAACCCATGTGAGAGTAAGAAGCTCACCTCTGCCTCTAGCTCACCTTGCTTTTTGGGGCTCACTCTGTAGGGAGATTACTTGATAAGGGTAGTTTCTCTGAGAGTAACACATTGCACACCCAACGTACAAGGTTTTGGGACGTCGTTGAATAGTTAGAGGTTTGCCTTAATCAGGGTTTTTATTTCATGTCCTTTGTCTACTTCAAGATTTATCAGAAGAGAATTTAGATTCCTTAAGGCTGTTGAATTGTTCAGAAGAACTGGGATTCCTATCATTTCATTCAAACTTGCTGCAGCCCATTCTTGATTCAGAGACATTATGGTAGAGACTGGAGAAACCATTCCTGAATAGGGTTTCAGTTGGTTAACGTGATACGTCCGTTGTGAGTTCCTCTTCTTCGGCGTCCTTACCACGTAGTTCACGTCACTTATGCGCTTCATGATTTCTAAAGGACCTTCAAATTTGGGTTGTAGAGCGTATCTCTGATGAAATCATTGAACGAGAACTTTATCCTTTGGTTCAAATGAACGAAGTTTAGTTCGGAAATCATATTCCTCCATCTTAATCTGTGCTTGTCGTAAGTTTTTGGTGGCCAATTCTCTAGCTAGGCTCAGGCATTCTTTCATTAAGGTAGGAGAGCTCCTAAAAGTCAGTGTTTCTTCCCCAGTCCAAGCTTCTTTCAGAATCTGTACTGGTCCTCTAATTTGATGCCCATATATTAACTCAGATGGTGAAAACTTCAAGTTGTCTTGTTTGCTTTCTCTTAGGGTGAACAAGAGTAGTGGAATGCCCTCGTCCCAATCATTGGAAAACTGCAGACAATAAGAATGCATCATAATCTTCAGAGTTTGATGGAACCTTTCCACCATGCCTTGTGATTGGGGTTGATAGGCCGTTGCATAAACCGTCTTGATTCCTAACTGAGACAGGGCCTCATGGAAAAATTTTGAAGTAAAATTCGACCCTTCATCCAATTGGATTTCTCTTGAAAATCCAAACTGAGAAAAGAACTTAATCAATGCTCTTACTATCAGCCAAGCATTAATCCTCCTGAGGGGAACTGCTTCCGGGTACCTGGTGACGGTATCCATGATGAACAGAAACTGGTTACCCTGCCGAGTCTTAAGTAGCGGACTATTACAACCCAAGATTCAAATGGCCTGTTACCCAGGGTGTAATGGGAGCAAATAAACACAGTAGAAAAAGTTTAGACTTATATTATCCTTCACCAATTTAGAACAGCAATATGTACACTATGTACAGTGATAAGTATAGTGCACTCCACGGTAAGCAAAGCAGAAATAGAAGCCACAAGATAGCAGACCGTGCTTCAACCAGCTCTAGAATGGGAATGACAAGGGCAGACAGGAGAGCGGTACCCACATAACCTCTGCGATTGCCAAAACCATCTTTTATAGGCTAGAACCTGGTCACTAGTTGAACGACGGGGCCCCTTTCATCAACTCTTAGCAACCTGGTTCGCGGGTTTGGGGGGAGATGCCTGTAAATGAGGGTGTGTACGTGCGCCGAATAAAGGTTACGTACTCTTTGCATGCCACACCCCCACCCCGAGAAGGCTCAGGATTAGGCTGCCACCCCCCAGTGGTAACCGTGCCGCCATGGCACAAAATAATGGGACCGCCTTTCCTCTCCACCATCCAACTTTTTGATAGAGCTCAGCTTTTCTCGTGACCAAAAGCCAAACCCTAAATTAGAGTGAGACAGCAGTCAGACAGGCTGCATAGGCCCAAAAGATACAGGCGGGACGGTAGCCCGCATCCCCTCACTAAAAAAAAAACCCCCACATCAGGGGATAAAAAAAAGAGCTTGAAAGGGGGTTACCACAAATACATCCTAACCTAAATAAATATTAAACTAGACTCTTGACCAAAGAGTCTGCCAACACATTTTCTTTGCCGGCAATATATTTAATTTTTATGTTGTAGGGCTGCAGCCTGAGCGTCCAACGCATAAGCCTTGTGTTGTGATTCTTCATGGCTTGGAGATAGACTAACGGGTTGTGA
This sequence comes from Cherax quadricarinatus, assembly GCF_026875155.1. Lineage (NCBI taxonomy): Eukaryota > Metazoa > Arthropoda > Malacostraca > Decapoda > Parastacidae > Cherax > Cherax quadricarinatus. The sequence goes on from NW_026474689.1 coordinate 2,732, forward strand.
TCACTGTAGACTGTGACCACCTGCGATGTCTGGCCCACATAAACATCGAAATGCTCCAAAGCCAGTACCAGCGCGAGGGCTTCTTTTTCAATGGTAGAGTAAGCTCTCTGATGTGGCTGGAACTTGGCTGAAAAGTATGCGATTGGCTGCAGCTCCTTGTTCCCGATTTTAATAGTACCCCCAACCCCCAGATCACAAGCATCAACCTGTAATGAAAAAGGTTTGGAGAAGTCTGGAGACAGGAGAATGGGTGCAGAGCACAATAATCTTTTTGTTTTAAATTAAAAGCAGTGTTACAATCTGAAGTCCAAATAAAGGGAAATTTTAGGGACTGGTAAGAGGGGTTAAGAGGGGCTACAAATATCTGAGAAATTCTTACAGAATCTTCTATAAAATCCGATCATGCCTAGGAAACGTTGAAGAGATTTCCTATCATGAGGAACTGGATATTCTTTAATCGAAAGAACTTTAGCAAGTTGGGGTGCAACATTACCACTCCCTACTTCATGGCCTAGAAAAGTGACAGTGGCCTGGCCAAAGGAAAAATTTAGATAAATTAACTGTTAATTGGGAATTCTTAAAGGTCCCAAAAAAGAGCCTTAAGTCAAGTGGGTGTTGATCCAAGTATCAGACCCCACAACAATATCATCTAGGTACGCTGCCATGCCTTCAAGTCCTTTAATAGCCGATGGATTAAGTTTTGGAATGAAGAGGGGAATTTTTCATTCCGAAGGGTGTAACTGTGTATTGGGTTTAATGACCTCCTGAATTACGAAGGCAGAGTTTTCCCTTCGCCTTATCTGTAAAAGGTACCTGATAGTAACCTTTAAGGAGATCTAATTTAAAACACAAAGTAGCCTTACCACAAAAGTCAATTACGTCATCCAGACGAGGAAGAGGGTAAAGCATCTTAAATTGTGACCTCGTTCACTTTACGGTAGTCTGTGCACATACAAAAACCCTCCATCACCTTTTTTACTAGGATGCACGGTGAAGCCCATGGACTAGATGACTCCTCCACAAAAACCATGTTTAACAAGAAGTTATTCCTGCTGAAGTAGCCTTTGCTTTTCAGGATTAGCTCTGTGGGGGGAGATTTTTAATTTGGGTTTTAGAGTTTCCCACATCTACATAAATGGTAACCTAACGTACATTTTTTTTTGGGCACATCCGAAAAATTTTTAGGATATGACTGTAGAAGCTCATTTAAAATTTGTTGCTTGTGTTTCAGATAATCTCTCCTTTAAAAGGGGCTAGGCCCTTTGAGGAGTACAAAATTTTTGAAAGTTTGATATTAATTTCAGAGAGAGTGCAAAGAGTCAGAGTTGTCCTCAGAGGTAGAGGACAGAGTCATTACTGGGACTTTATCTTGTGTATGGAAGTACTTTAACTGATTAATGTGGTAAGTTTTAGATTTTGAGGTCTTATCAATGGAGCTACCACATAATTTACATCAGATAATCTACTTACAATCTGCATAGGCCCCGTAAATCTAGCTTTCAAGGTGGGCCAGGTATAGGTTCCTGCACCAACACCTTGTCCTCCGGATGGAAGGAGCGGAATTGGGGCACTTTTTGTCATACCTCTGTTTCCATCTTACTTGAGCTGTCTTTAGGTTTAGCCTTGGCTAACTCACGTGCCACCTGCAACCTTGAAGACGGGTTGTGAGTGCTGAGCTTACGTCTTCTCCCATCCATCCTTTTTTGAGCACCCGAAGAGGACCTCGTAATTGTGCCCAAAGATCAGCTCAAACGGATTTAAACCCTGTAGACTCTTGCACCGTCTCTCGTACTGAGAACAAGCAAAAAGGGTAGAGATTCATCCCCAATCTGTCGGAAAGTGCATGCAAAAACTTCATCATTTTTTTTAATGTTTGGTGGAATCTTTCCAAGGCGCCTTGGGACTGAGGATGATAGGCAGTGGTAAGTTGTGGTTATCCCTAACCTAGTTTAAAACTTCCCTAAATGCTTTGGCAGTGAAATTAGTACCTTGATCACTTTGAATAGTTTTAGGAATGCCAAAACAAGGAAATGAATTTTGTTAAAGCTTTGAGAATAGCTTTAGTATTGATACTACGCATAGGGGTTGCTTCAGGATATCTGGTTACTTTATCCATAATTGTAAATAAATACTGGTTTCCAGACTTTGACTTAGGTAGTGGACCTACACAATCTATAATTAAATCTGAAAAGGTTCTCCATACAGGTATGGGTTGGAGAGGTGCAGGGTTTTAAAGGAATGTTCCAGGTTTTCCAACTTGCTACATTTTTCGGCAACACCTAATATGATTCTTCACATCTTTTCTTTAATTTGGCCAATAAAATTCTTTTGTGATTCTATACAAGGTTTTTGTAATTCCCAAGTGACCTCCTAATGACGTATATGAGCTATATTTAATATTGAGGTCTATACTTGGTTGGAACCACTAACCTGTCGTATAAAATTTCCGGCCCTCTATCTCCTTACCAGTCTCAGAGCAGATCAAATAAACGTTTTTAACTTCATACTTGACCGGATGACCCAAAGAGGATTTACCCATGGGTGCCCCAAAGCGAATTTTAAAGAAGGGTCCTTTCGTTGTTCCTCCCGGAAGGACAGTCCCTCGGGCATGGAAACAGAGACATCTGGCAATCCTGCAACCTGGGAATAGGAAGGCTTGATCGGGGGGCTGTTCACTTGATCTACGAGCTCTGGCCAGTTTTCCCTCGTTTAAAAAAATGGGCTATTCCGAGATCGGAGTCGTCCAAGGATAGGTCAACATTCTCTCCAGACAACCCTTGGGATGTTGCCCGAGTTATGGCCAACACTGGAGAAGAATTAATCATTATAGGTTCAGGACAAAGAACTAACAGTATAATGTTATTACCCAGTAATAAAACTGCATCTTTCAAGGGGAATCCTTTTGAGACACCTACAGTCAAGTACCCAGTGTAATATTTGCACTGTACATAAATTTTATGCAAAGGAACAGAATATAAGCTCCTCCATATTCTTCCAATAAAACAGAGGATTCAAAGAAAATATTCTCTGAAAGGGGGAATTTCCCTCTCTTCAAGTGAGCAATATGCTCCAGTATCTCTAAAGGTCTTTACCTTAGTTGTTTCTGAGTTTTCCTGAAGGGAAATAAGACTTTTGCAATAATAAGGGCCATACCTTTTTCTACTTCTCTAGGGGACATGTTAAATAGGGATATTAGAGATTTTCCAATAGGTTGGGGTTTATGGGGCAGTTGGAACTGATGTGACCTACTTTATTGCACCTGAAGCAGACGACAGGCTTGCCCTTTACTCCCTGTTGGGCGTTGCAAATGGGGTCGTTCTGGCTGGTGTCTCTTGGATACTGTTGGGCGAGATGCACCATGAGTAGTTTGCCTCTCCGCAGGTGGACCATATGTTGAGAAGCGTGGCTCACCAGGTGGCTTGTTGGCTGACGTAGACGTTCTCCCTCCGGCTGGCACTTCATTCTCCAAGGTTGACGATCTCTGCTGATGCCAGGCTGTTGAAAAGAGAGACGGGGACCGCTCGGACAAGGAGCGGTTAGTTTCGAAGGTATCAGCCAACCTGGCTGCCTCCAATGCAGTGGGTTTAAATCACGATCCTGCAGAAAAACTCGAACCTCTGGTCCCACAGACTCCAGCAGGTTATCAATCAGAATAAGCTGCACCAGCTCCTCAAAGGTAGAGACACCACTTGCTTTTTTACCAGCTGTAAAAGTTTGGTTTGCTGTCTCACAAAGTCGACTAGGGATTGACCAGCTTCGTTGCCCAATTTGAAACTCTTGCGGTATTTGGCTGGGATACACGTATATGCTCCCAACACTGTGGTCTTCACTACTTGATAATCAGAAATTCAGCGTATTTAATACTGACGTAAATTCCTGTGCCTTACCGATAATGCTGTATGAACCAACGAAAGCCCAAAGCTGTTCCGGCACCTCAAGGCTCGAGCCTGATTTTCGAAGCTTTCGAAAAATTGCTCTGGTTTCGGCCTCATTGAAGCGGGGAACAAACTGTACTGCTTTCTGTAAAACTAAAATTATTTACGAATGCGAAACTGCCTCCCTCTCTTTCCCTATCAAATTCTTCCCTTGCGAATGCTCTCTGTTCCCTAGTTTGCTCAAGATTGATTTTTGCCAGCTCAAGTGCCCAAAGACGCGATTTCCCCCCTGAGACAACCCAGCTGCACTATACTGACCATTTTTGCTCCGTAGGTGTATCATCTTCCTCCTGCGGGGAAACATAGTAGTTTTTGCCCAAGCTCCGTAAGAGGGAGGAGTTTTGATGTGCCCTCTCTTCTTCTATAAGGTTTCAGCAATCAGTGAACGCAGTTGCGCAGCTGTGAGAGTGCGTTTGTATGTTTAATGCCAATGAACGAGCATTTGCCAACAACGTGTAGGGACAATTTAGGTAGGTTATGCAAAGTATTGTCGACACCAGACGTCTGACTCGTCTAGGTGGCATAAGTTATTCGCTATGCACAGTACGATTGCAGAATACCCCAACGTAACATGTTAATTTGCAGAACACGCTTAGCTATGCACAGTACGATTGCAGAATACGCATACAAGCAAAGCTGACTGCAAAACTCTCACACCGAACAGGCTAGTAACAACTGACACGCAAAATTGTAAAGCAATGCCCGACAGCAAGCTGCAAAAATGTTCCAGCTACGAGCTTCACCTTAAGCTCAACCGTTTCTCTAAGTCCAGCTCCAGCTCTCGGACAGGCTACCCATATTACAACCCAAGATTCAAATGGCCTGTTACCCAGGGTGTAATGGGAGCAAATAAACACAGTAGAAAAAGTTTAGACTTTAATTATCCTTCACCAATTTAGAACAGCAATATGTACACTAATGTACAGTGATAAGTATAGTGCACTCCACGGTAAACAAAGCAGAAATAGAAGCCACAAGATAGCAGACCGTGCTTCAACCAGCTCTAGAATGGGAATGACAAGGGCAGACAGGAGAGCGGTACCCACATAACCTCTGCGATTGCCAAAACCATCTTCTTTATTGGCTAGAACCTGGTCACTAGTTGAACGACGGGGCCCCATCATCAACTCTTAGCAACCTGGTTCGCTGGTTGGGGGAGATAGCCTGTAAATGAGGGGTGTACGTGCGCCGAATAAAGGTTACGTACTCTTTGCATCCACACGGACCGACACAGTCGATCACCAAGCATGAAAAGAGTTCGCCTCGTACTTGTATGGGGTTCAACAGCGCAGGTGGTGGATTAGTGCAGGTTTGCCTAACTAGTTGACACACGGAACCGTTTTCTTACATACTGTTCCACTTCTTCATTTTTGGCCAGGGTAAAGTGCTTTGCGATTTTTCCAAAGGTTTTCTTTTGTCCAAATGCCCCCCTTGGGGACTGTCGTGAGCAAATTTACATACTAAGTTTTCTAAGCGGGTAGGTAAGACCACTAGATGATCGTTTTTAAGTGATCCCTTTTTCTTTTTCAGTAGATCTTTCTCCCAGTACCAGCAGTCATATTTAAGAGCTTCATCCCCTGACACGGCAATCGTCTCGATGTCGTGTTTTGAAGGGGTCTATTTTAAGTTCTCATGCTAGATCTTCCTTCGAGAATAAATCTATTTCGGAAACCACCGACTTTGGAATGTGTACTGGTTCCGGGTGGACTGTTGGTCAAAACCCCGAACTTTGTCGATTATGGTTTCCCACTCCTACATTGATGTCGTCCAACGGGAAATGTGATTGTTAGGTCCCTTGCCCGGATTATTACACTCAGAGGAAAGAGGGTAGGCTCCATTCGTCGGGCTTCGATGACGTAATTTTCCGCGGTTAGATTTTCCATAACTATGGGTTCCTTCCATATTCCTTCTTTTCCCAAGTCGTTCCCAATCAACAATGTCTACGCCTTCTATGGGGAAGTTAGTGGGAGACACTCCAATCGAAGTCCAGTTAGTAAAAATAGGAGTTTTGACATATAACTTGTATAAGGGTACTCGTGCAGTGGAGCCCCACAAGCTTCCAACAAAGCGTCGAAAACCCGTTTTTGATTCGGCGGGGAATGATAACAGTCCTTCTCTTAATAGATTTAAGTAGGATCCCCTACCCTAAAGGAGTTTACAGAAACAAACGGTTTTTCAGTAATTCCTACTTTGCTTTTGGAAAAGTAAGACTCTTACCCCATAACAATTTCTGACGATAATACCCATGCTCTCCCCTTAGTCAACTAGGAGGATCTGTCCTTTTCCCTGGGACCGAGCATCCACTTTTGGGTTTAGGCTCTCCTAGACGAGTCATAGATTATATTATTTGTGGGGGCAATCCATAGGAGGGACTCCTTCTCTGGTCCCTATCACATTTAAAGCATTGTGATTTTGAAATGTCCTAGCTTTGAATAGTACGAACATTTATTTTTTCCCTATGACCCAGCTGGTCTATAGACGGGATCGATTGAACATGGTGTCTTATCTCGGGTTTACCTACTGCACGGAAACGATAGGGGTGGGTACCCGCCCCCACGAGGACTTCGTAGTTCGGGTATCGCCCACGGCTTGATTACCTCCGGATATTTTCAGGTTGTACCTGTCGTGTGGAATCTCATAGTTATCTGCTAGCACGGAAAGTCTCCAACAACGTCGCGGATTGCCAAAGAGATATTTGGCAGAACCCCGTCAGGAAAATAGCGTACAAACCTTCTAGTAAATTAGCTGTATTACGTCTTTAAGGAAGTGACCCGAGAAGCTCCACACCAACGTTCAATGTGACAGCTTTTCCCAGGCAAAATCTACATAAAATTTGTCCTTATTGCCGTTTCATAGAAAGAAAACTATTTTGGGAGCTAATAGGGAGCATGTCAACGCTTCTAAGATCGACAAACCATGCCCAACCCTTCTAGGTAGGGTAGGTGCCTGAGCCCGAGCCTTTAGCTCCAAGACTGTCATTCCCATTAGCCCCCTTGTGGCGGGGGTGGCAGACCAGAAAAGGCCTAGCTTGTGGCTAGGCCTGGGACAGTTGGTCCCAAAGATGAGGAGGTACTTGTGCCTCCCCCATGGGAGACTTAGGTCTCAGACACTCCCTAAAGAGGGAGCCAAGGCCGGGCCACCACTTGGACAAAGGCCCCGGGGCCGGGAGGGAATGCCGGCTAATCTTTAATAATAATAAATACGCTTCTAAGATAGTTATCTTTTCTACCTCATACTGGTGAAGATGCCGTACTAGCTGTGCCTTGCCATATAGGGACATGTGTAATAAAGTGGCCCATTTATTTTTGGGATCAGCCCATTGAATGCGCCTGATTCTCAAAAATTTCGAAGAACTCATCTAAGTCTGTCTCATTAAATTTAGGTACCATCAAAGCTGTTTTATTTTAATCGAACCTGGTTACCGTGTTCTTCATGACACTTTCTTCCTGACGCCCCTTTCTGCTTTGTTTCAAAATGAAACCATTCACGCCCTAAATTATTCTTCTTCGTTTAGATGTCTTCTAGCCTCGATTTGAGAGTTTTGTAAGAGTAAAATGTGTTCTATGCTCTCTAGCTGTTCAGACGTGAAATTCCCAAGTGGCAGTGCAACCGAGGGGAATTCGTTCTTCTTTTCCGGGTATGTTTTGGGATGGGCCCCAGTCCTAATATTATCCCAGTCATTTGACCAAAGGGTTTTCCCTCAACAGATTACAGCTCGGGAGGAATGAACGGGGGGAAACCCTTTGGGATTGAAATGAATGATAAAGCCTTGTCAAGTCGATTCAACTTCATTACTTAGGCGGTTTTATCTGTGGGTTTTTCTCCCTCATCAAATTGAGAGATAAGACTACCTTCCATACTTCTAATTCTGGCATTACAGGAAATTTTGGGAATAATCTATCCCTAATTAGTGACCTAAGAGTTTTCTGTGCTATGGTGTCTGTTATAAGGTATATCTAACTGCCTAGCAATTTGCCAACACATCTGTAATTTTAGGGCTTTCAAGAGTACCCTCTGTTAATTCATATAAATAATAACTTAGTTCCTGAATCCATTTTTTTAATTCGTCACAATAAGGAAATAATTACTTGGCTTTATTTTTCGGTTAGTTTTATTTCCACCAAAATTTTGAACCCTTTTTTGGTATCCAGTCAATGAATTAAATGACAACTCACTATTATCAATGAAATGAGACTGTACAATGAGAAATGTAATTTTATGTTCAAATACTTAAAAAATTAAGTACAATACAATAATTACAAGAACAGTCAAAAAAAAGAGTCAATTTGCCCTCCCCGCATTTAACATATGGGACTTTAAAATTTGTTTTCCTTTAAGCAAAAAAAAATTTTCAGACTTGGGGGTTAAAGCAAAGTTAAGACAATAGGGTGATTTAGAATTCTTGACTAAGTTAAGAGCTCCCGGGGTTTAAGCCCCCAGGTCAGTGCTTTTTTCTGCTGACGCTCAAATCCAATGGGTTTACGTGGTCGGTCAGGAGGTAGCGCGAGGTGCCAATTTTGGAAACCCTCAACCCGTCCCCAAAGTAGTGGGGTTCCCCATTGCATAACAGAAACCCGTAATAACCTACTTAATACAATATTTCCCTTTTTTCAT
>NW_026474690.1:0-10976 GCF_026875155.1 Cherax quadricarinatus
ACGTAAACTTCCAAAATCCTCAGTTGTATCTTGAAATATTCACTAAAGGTGCCATAAAAAAACAACTACAGAGGACTTGGAAATTTAAATGTACAGTCGCAGATTTAACTGTTTTACGTGTAAAATATCGAGAGATTTTTATTCTCGTTAAATCACGTTCAGAAATTATCAATTTACCTTATCTGAGCAGCTTCATTGTTTATTGGTTGATGTATCTTGTAGCCCAGATAGTACCTTTTTGGTTCCTAGGTGTGCAGGCAAATTTGTTGTAGTAACCCCTCCTTTTGTTTAGTAACCATTGTTGTAGTAACCCCTCCTCCTCCTGTTTAAATTGCTAAATTTAAGAATACTCTCTTCTCGTTTTAGAGTACCCTGCCTCGGTGTGTTGAAAAAATGTATATATATATATATATATATATATATATATATTAATATATATATATATATATATATATATATAAATATATATATATATATATATATATATAATGTGTGTGTGTGTAGATCAAGAGTTTACAATGAGGCATATATGTGATCAGTATTTAGATAAAGATAGGGAAGTTTTTATTGCATTTATGGATTTAGAAAAGGCATATGATAGAGTGGATAGGGGAGCAATATGGCAGATGTTGCAAGTATATGGAATAGGTGGTAAGTTACTAAATGCTGTTAAGAGTTTTTATGAGGATAGTGAGGCTCAGGTTAGGGTGTGTAGAAGAGAGGGAGAATACTTACCGGTAAAAGTAGGTCTTAGACAGGGATGTGTAATGTCACCATGGTTGTTTAATATATTTATAGATGGGGTTGTAAAAGAAGTAAATGCTAGGTTGTTCGGGAGAGGGGTGGGATTAAAATATGGGGAATCAAATACAAAATGGGAATTGACACAGTTGCTTTTTGCTGATGATCTGTGCTCATGGGAGATTCTAAAGAAAAATTGCAAAGGTTAGTGGATGAGTTTGGAAGTGTGTGTAAAGGTAGAAAGTTGAAAGTGAGCATAGAAAAGAGTAAGGAGATAAGGGTATCAAATGATTTAGATAAAGAAAATTGGATATCAAATTGGGGAGGAGGAGTTTGGAAGAATTGAATGTTTTCAGATACTTGGGAGTTGACGTGTCGGCGGATAGATTTATGAAGGATGAGGTTAATCATAGAATTGATGAAGGAAAAAAGGTGAGTGGTGTGTTGAGGTATATGTGGAGACAAAAAACGTTATCTATGGAGGCAAAGAAGGGAATGTATGAAAGTATAGTAGTACCAACACTCTTATATGGGTGTGAAGCTTGGGTTGTGAATGCAGCAGCGAGAAAGCGGTTGGAGGCAGTGGAGATGTCCTGTCTAAGGGCAATGTTTGGTGTAAATATTATGCAGAAAATTCGGAGTGTGGAAATTAGGAGAAGGTGTGGAGTTAATAAAAGTATTAGTCAGAGGACTGAAGAGGGTTGTTGAGGTGGTTTGGTCATTTAGAGAGAGTGGATCAAAGTAGAATGACATGGAGAGCGTATAAATCTGTAGGGGAAGGAAGGCGGAGTAGGGGTCGTCCTCGGAAAGGTTGGAGGGACGGGGTATAGGAGGTTTTATGGGCGAGGGGCTTGGACTTCCAGCAAGCGTGCGTGAGCGTGTTCGATAGGAGTGAATGGAGACGAATGGTATTTGGGAGCTCACGATCTGTTGGAGTGTGAGCAGGGTAATATTTAGTGAAGGGTTCAGGGAAACCGGTTACTTTTATATAGACGGACTTGAGTACTGGAAATGGGAAGTACAATGCCTGCACTCTAAAGGAGGTGTTCGGGATATTAGAATTTTGGAGGAATATGTTGTGTATCTCTACAGGTATATGCTTCTAAACTGTTGTATTCTGAGCACCTCTGCAAAAACAGTGATTATGTGTGAGTGAGGTGATAGTGTTGAATGATGAAAGTATTTTCTTTTTGGGGATTTTCTTTCATTTTTGGGCACCTGCCTCGGTGGGAGACAGTCGACTTGTTTATATATATATATATATAATATATATATATATTATATATATATTATATATATATATATATATATATATATATATTATTATATTTTATTATCACACTGGCCGATTCCCACCAAGGCAGGGTGGCCCGAAAAAGAAAAACTTTCACCATCATTCACTCCATCACTGTCTTTCCAGAAGGGTGCTTTACACTACAGTTTTTAAACTGCAACATTAACACCCCTCCTTCAGAGTGCAGGCACTGTACTTCTCATCTCCAGGACTCAAGTCCGGCCTGCCGGTTTCCCTGAACTCCTTCATAAATGTTACTTTGCTCACACTCTAGTTACCCTGATATATATATATAATATATATATAATATATATATATAAATATATTATATATATATATAAATAATATATATACATACCTGAAGAGAATGGATGAGAGACTATGAGGTCATGATGCTCTGTATCTCCTCACAAGGTGTCTTACTCAGCCGTGACTCGCTGAGGTGCGCACCCACTTTTGACGACTCACTCCTGAGATCAGTCTTTAAGAAGGCACTGAACCTGTCACTGAAAGATCATCAATGGGGTCAGGCAACCCCCAGTACGACTGAGAGGTATAGGGGTGTGCAAAGCAATGCAGGTAGCTTTACTGCATTTCTGTCTCGTGGTTGGCTTCCAGTGGGCTAGTCAAGAAGACTGTCCCCGAACCCTTGTTAAAAATCTCCAGTAAGGCTGATACATGCAGGGGATGAGAAAAAAGCTGTAACCTTCCCCCCGAAAGCGGGCTGCCTTGAATAAAGTCTAGCGAAAGATGGATCCAATGTATTGGGTCCGTGGGGGTTAGTTGGGAAAAAAGCACGGTCCCTTGTTCCAAAGGTTTCGTAGGTTTTCGAGGTCTCTTCAACCGATACGTGTTTATTTTATTATATGTATTTTATATATATATATATATATATAAAATTATTATATAATAATTTTTATTAAAATTTAGCTCGCCCTTTGGGTGTAAATTGGGGGGACCATAGCCTGGGGAAAAGGGGAAAAAAAGGCTTAAAAGGATAAAAATTTTTGGATTTCTTCCTGAACCCTTTTGGGAATTTTCCCCTTTCCTCCACCCCATTTTTATATTTTTTTTTTTCCCAGGGGAATATTTTTTTACTTTTAAAGGGTAAAAAAATTTAAAAGAGATCTTTGTTAAAATTAAAGGTGGCATATACGTACATGTTGTTAGTGTCGTGTAAATCACGATTATTGGGAAAAAATTCACCCAGTCCTCAGAGCTGGGGGTGTGCCTAAAATCAGCAGGATTTTCCCCTTTGAACAGCCCCACTGAGCGCTGGGGAAAAGAAAAACTACGCCCGGGGGCCCTATTACCCTGAGAGTCTTTTTTTCCCCCCTCCTTAGGAATTTTGTGCATTCTTTTTTCCCCCTGGCCCGGGTCTCTAGCCTATGGGAACAAACATATAATGATGGGCAAGTTTCCATATTTTTAGACTTTTGGGGCTCCCTGAAGCTTTGGGAGCTGCCCCCCTTCCTCCCTGGTTATTGGAGAAAGGGATCAGCCAAGGTAGATGGCACATGTAAAGTCACACACTACCTGCTTCCATCTGTTCAGAGAGGCTGAAGGGTGATACCGATCTGGACGATTCTGGCTGCCATCAAATCTGCATAGCTGGGGTTGCTCCCTTACTGCTTGGTCCATCCAGCTGTTGTGAGGCTCTCTTGATGTTATTTAACCTACTCATGTCTTGCAATATGTCCCTCGATTTACGCACACAAGACCGTGGTACCCGAATCGGTCTGCTGCTTCACTGCCACAAATACACCTGTGTTCGGCGAGAATAGGGGCGCAAGTCGAAGGGCAACAACGATGCGGTGGTCCTGTGGGTCGAGGCGTGAGCAAGGCCTGGAGTGGTAACAGCCAACAAAAAATCCCCGCATTATGTGCTCTCAACTGCCAGAGGCGGTCTCTATCCTTCCCTGACACACCTGAAGCCATTGTTTGGGCTATATTTTCCACTATCGTACCTTCCCAGTGCGATTGTTTGTAGTTGTTGGGGGGAGTAGTCTGTTTCAGAGCCCCGTTTTGACTATCCAGATCATGGCTCCGTAATAAACTTTTGTCCTGGACTCCAATCTTGTCCCGTAAGATGTTCAGGGAAGATCGCTGCTACAAGCCCTCTGGATGCAATACATGAGGACAGAAAAGCAGGTAGCTCAATCTGTGATGACTTGCGGACACCAATGCCTCCCTAGTCCTGACTTGTGGAAGTGTAGCTTGGTTCCACTGCCCGCTTCTAGAGTAATGTTAAGTACTTTCGTAAAATCGGCCTCAGTATAACTGTCATATCGTGCATTATATGGGTTACCATATGAAGGTGCACATCTTAGACCATATTCACCTGGGCAGACTCCAGCACTTTCTGAGAAGGTACAAGGCATCGTGGTGTCCCCCAAATTGCCTATTTAGTTGTGTCCCAATCTCCTAAACTCTTCCAATTCTTCCTTTAGAATTGTGGTCAAATGGGGGCATTGCTTTCCAGAGGTCTCCAAGCAAGACACTGTTTGTGGGGCAATGAACTGCCTGCTTGCTGCTCCTGGTTAGTTTTGATCTCACTGCATTTATCAATTGTTGGATTGACTAGATGATTTCAAATTTGGATGGATTCAGGATGAGACCCATTTCCCAGTCCCCGTGTCATTCCTTGTAAGATCATGTAGGAGTGGACCTCCTTTGTACCTGCTAGTGAGCCAACATCTAGGAAACCAGATGGTGCCCGCGGGTCAGTCTGACTGTGATTTCCCAACGCTATAACAGAACGAGAAATGGTGCAAGAGGATCTCCTGTGTTGGACACGCGCCCTCCGAATGAATGTGATTTTCATGCTCTCCAAAGAGAAAGCATTGATCCTTGCTATATCCACTAAAACAAAGGGAAGTACCAGGGAAATGTTTCTTGTTGAACTGGGGCTGCTAATCCCAAGTCTGCTTTTTCGGAGATTGAATCATTCTTGAAATCCTAATTTACCCACTGCATTGTCCTCAGGCAGTTGTGATATATGCCCTTGTTTGCATGAACCGCTGCTTCACTTCCTTTGAGATACCCCAAAGCCAAGCTGTTTGGTTGAAACATCATGGCTGCCTGGTGCAACGAATACCGCCTCAAGGAAGTTCCTTGATGTTGGGGGAGGGCTCTTGATTTAGGAAATTGGATCTGGGCTCCATTATCCCCGAATTAAGTCCTGAAATGCCTTCCACATCCCCCCCTTGCGCTGTATAATCCTCCGGTTTAGCGCTTCCTCCTTGATTAAAATAATAATGTGCACTGAATACTTCGGACAGCACTTTGGATACGAGGCGGTGTAACGTTTGCCTACTGAATTGGCCGAATTCCTCACCCTTTTTTTAAAAGTGCACAAAGGTTGCACCAAAAAAGAAGTCAAATTTCCAGGAATCAACCACCCAAGGAATTGTTGACAAACCCCTTGTGATCTTAAAAAGCATGTCCTAAAATTTCCCCCCAATAACTGGATTAACCATTTCCTTAAATGCTGTGCCTTATTCCATGTAACCCCCAGCAGAGCCAGATGGGAAGCTTTTATTGTTTGTAAATGCTGGTCTTCCACTATCAGGGTTTCCCAAAGTGGGGGCAGGGGTGTGGAACTTTGGTCCCCCTGGTTTCCCTGGCAGGGTGCTTCCTCAAAGTCTAATTTCAGCCGTTCAGCCCCCTGGGTGCAACTGTATCTTAACTGGTAAAATTCTGTTTGCCCCCACGTGTTGCCCCCTAAATTTTTTCTTCTCACCTGGACTCGATTTTTTTACAGTGAGTGGGGTTCTGCCTCTCCCTTTTTGTTGGAGGGGGAAGGGCGAATAGTTATCAGCTCTAGGAAAAATTTTAAGGTTTTAAATTATCTTTGAGGTTAGCCTTTTTCCCCCTTTTTTTCCGGCACAGCTAAGCAGACACTGCCAAAAAGTAGAAAGTTTCCCATCCTTGAGGGTTTTGGAGCAATCGTTTACTTTTTTCAGGAGGTCTTATTTTCCCACTGGTGTGGACGGGCGTGGGAATATGTTAGTTTTTCTGGTACCTTTGCTTTAAAATTGTTTCCCAAGATATTGTCTGATGAGATAGATTGTTGGAGTGGGTTCAGGGCCTGGGGTGGCTTGGATCATCATTTTCCCAAGGGGGACACCCAACCAGGAAATACCGTTTTTTGCGGGGGAAACCATTGAGTTGAGGCAACAAAGCTGAAGCAAAACCCGCACTTGCCTCCCCTGTTTTGCCAGCCGTGCCTTTTTCCCGGGCTACTTGCTTCCCCGGGTTTGGCATCCATCGCTAGACTAGAAAATAGGAGTGGAATATGAACATTTTGGGGTGGGTAAAGTGCGGGGAAGGTTGAATTTGACCGTGGGGGCCTGGGGGGTTTTGAGGGGGGGGGGGGAAGGGGAAAATTCCCTTGGGAAATTTGGGTAGGGAGGGCCGCAGGTTTTTGGGGGGTTATCCCGGGGAGTCAGTACACAGGATTGCACACTATATTTTTTTCAAAATGTCTTAAATACACACATTTTTTTTGTTTCCAATACACTATAACAATGTGAGTAGGGGCAGCTGAACCAATTTTTTTTCACTCACATTAATACCACCGCGCCCTTCCCCCCACCCCCGAGGAGTGGGGGAGGATGCACGACTGGTCGCTCCCTCGTTAACTTTAATCTCACCTGTTTTTCCAAACAGCCCCAAAAATAGTCATACATCGACACAATCATTTTCCAAGTTAATGGAAGCAGGTGCGGGAAAAATTTTTTTTAAATTTTTCGGGGGTTTTTGTATGTACGATAACTTAAAACAAAAAACCCGCCAAAAAAGAGAGAAGCTTACGACGACTTTTTGGGCCCCGACTTGGACCATTGACAAAGTCACACAAACAGAGGTGGAGCAGGAGGTAAAAAGGCAGGAAGGGGTCGGTATAATAGTAAGTAGAGTAGTAGTAGTAGTAAAAGAATTGTTTTTAAATACCGAAAAGATGAATTTTAAGACACATGCAAAAACCCCGGGCATCCCCATCTAGACGTTTCCCCCATCCACCCACCATGGAGGCGAAACGTCCACAAAAAAGACAACCAGAGCCGCCATGTGTTTAATTTCATCAGTAGTTGTAGTAGTATAGAAGAAAAAAGAGGTAGTAGTATGGTAGTGGTAAAGTGGGAAAAAGGATGACGACCATCAAAAACAAAAAAAAAGGAAGGGGGACACTGCAAGAGAGCTAGATGCCCCCGGGGAGAGCAAGCGCACAGAGGTGCGTAAAGGGGAAGTGGTGAAATAAAATAAATGAAGAAGGAACGGGAAACAAAAGACAGGAGAGAGAAAAAAACCCAAGGAGAAAAGAAAGAGGATAGGGGAAAGAGGAAGAAGAAAAAGAAAAAAAAAATGGGGAAATTCAGGTTAATCCGGGTGTCTGAATTTTTGGAGCTTTTTACAATGTAGGGGGAAGGAAGGCATCTACAGAGCAACCCGGGGGTAAGGTTCATACAAGGTAAGTTGTGAAAATTTGAGGGATTCAAATACGGCGACTGTTCGAGTTTGGGAAATAGGGAAGACAGTTTTAGCAAAACCAGTCAAAAGGATGGCTATGACCTTTACTGACAGAAAAAGACATGTTATTTTCGGCAAGCCTAACCCTACTCCCTTTCTTGGGACTTTTTTTTCCTGCCCCCCTCCGTCACTTCAAGACTTCATTTAATGGGTTCGCCTCTCCCAAACCCGTAAATGCTTTGTTTTACGTGAGCCCTCTTCACCAATGTCCCTCTTTTTGATGTCCTTGATTTCCCTTAGAGAAAGGCCCCCTGAAGGGTTTTTTCATCTCCCAATCCCCACTGATGTCTTTCTTGATTTATCCGCCTCTGTGTGGACTCTAACTCCTTTTCCTTCCCGGGAAATATTTTTTCTCAAAACTTCGGGGTCGCTATGGGCTCTCCTCTCTCTCCTGTCCTTGCTAACTTTACATGGAAAACTTCGAGACTGTTTTTCTTCCACCCTTTTTTGCAACCTTTACTTGGGTCTGTAGTGGAGACATCTTTCCCCTTTTGCCCATGACTCCAGTCTCTTCCAACCTTTTTTTGAAGTCTTAATAACTTGCCCCCTTCCCTTAAGTTTAAACTGAATGGGGAAACTAATTCCTTGCTTCCTTTCCTTGATGTCCATGTCCACCCCCGATACAGGTTTTTTCCTTTTCCTTTTACCCTAAACTATCACAGTGGCATGTAATTCATACTTTTCCCATCATGATTTCCCCTTAAAAGAAATTTCTTATCCCCTCTTTCTCCGTGCCCTCCGCATCTGTGTCCCAGTTACTTCCCGCAAAATTTTCCACTCTTCATAATTCGTTTTCTTCCCCCTCTTTGGGTACCCCCCCCATTTTTATGATCGCCCTCTCACGTGCTAAACGAATTTTTTCCTCCCCAAACTCTCTACTCATGGGAACTCTTCTATCCCCTGCCTTCCCTCATTTCCGGTCTTTCTAATCTAACAAATTTTCCTCCGTTTCCCTTTGACATCAAACTTACCTTCCGCCCAATAACACTTTCGCCCAAACCGTTCAAAACCTCTCCCCCTCTACAGAAGTTTCCCGGTGCTTCTCATCTCTTTCCCCCTCCCTTTTCCCCTTTTAATACTTTGGGGAAAAAGGGGATCTCTTTCGCAGACTTAGGGGGGCCAAAATAGTGTTTGGCTTGCCCACACTAACAAAACTCTTTTTTTCATCAGAATCATAGCCAACCTATTGACTGGTCTTCTCTAAAACTGTCTTCCCCCATTCCCCTCGAACATCGCCGCTAGTTAACCCTCTAATACAAACTTTCCCTTTTTGAACCTTAGCCCTGGCTTCGCCTTAATCCTTCCTCCCCACTACAGTAAAATGCTCCAACTTTAGAACACCCCCTGACTTTAAACCTTTAATCCTCATTTTTTCTTCTTTTTTTTTTCCTCTTCCCTATACTTTCCTTTTCTCCTCTGGGTTTTTTTTTCTCTCCCTTCTCGGTTTTTTTTTTCCTTTTCATTTTTTTATTTTACCACTTCCCCTTACGCACCTCTGTGCGCTTGCTCTCCCTCTGTGGGCATCTACCTCTTGCATCCCCTTCCTTTGTTTTGTTTTTGACTGGGTCGCTCCTTATTTCCCACTTTACCCCTACCCTACTACTATCTTTTCTTTACTATACTACAAAAATGATGAAATTAAGACACGTGGGCGTCTGGTTTTTTCTTTTTTGTGGGCGTTTTTGCCCTCCATGGCTGGCTGGGTGGCGAAACTCTACGATGGGGGGTGCCGGGGGTTTCATGTGTCTTATTTTTATTTGTCGGATTAATTTAAAATTTTTGTACTAAAATACTACTAACTAACTCCTGCACCCCTTTCCTATATATAGCCTCCCCGCTCCCCCCTTTATGTGACTTTGTCAATGGGCCCCAAGCGGACCCAAACTTCGTAAGTTTCCTTTATGTCGGGTTATTTGTGTACGTTTCAGTCACGGTATTGGGGCCTTTTTGTTTTTTACGATAATCTTTTTTTTGGGCCGGGACTGACACAGAGTGTAGGCCCTTTTTTCCCCCACCCCCACGGCCGTCTTCCCCATTACCCCCCACCAACATTCACAAACTGCACAACACTTCCACAATTTACTTGAAACGGTGCACGAAATGTCTTCTCACTCACTGGGAAACTTCCCAATTTTCCAATAAGTCCCCTTCAGTTTTTAACCTGTTCGCCTCCTTTTATCCGGGGTTTATAATTTAAAATCCCGCAGCTACCCCCCCACACGTCTTGCCATGCCAGCGCATGGCTATATATATATATATATATATATATATATATATATATATATATATATATATATATATATATATGAAGGCTTACTCTAGGTTGACTACTGTAATAATCACCACGTCTTTTGAGTAATGTACACTGCCATGGAGAGTGATTATTTAAGCAGTGGGTAACCTGTCTATCTTTTCAGCTTGGATGACAGTGAGGGTCACCTGTCAATCAACGAGAAGAACAGGAGAAGGACTAACGTCCAGAGACTTCCCCATTTTACATTTAAGTACCTGTGCACCTGTATGAAATTGCAGGACATAACCCCACATCATTACAGAGGTAAAGAACCTGCTTTCCTGTCATCGGGATACTACTCACGGCGTTAATCTGTGAAGAACTAGCCAGTGGTGGTCACCAACAAATGCGACCCCCCCCCCATCATCAGCAACGGCTACGATTTCAACAAGCAGTGTCACCAACACCAGATACCCAAGTGTTAAATTAGCGTTGAATTCAGTTATCATTTATATTTTTCTTTTTCATTTTCTTTAATGTAGGATTAATATTTCATATTTAAGTGTTTTATATTTTATATTTTCTACATAATAAAGTGTTTATGTTTGTCTGTTATTATTTCTTTTTCTTTTCAATAATTTTCCTGAGGAGAAGCCAGCCTTGGTAATACTGTCTGAAGTTGTTACAGGGCTGAGTAAGCCTTCACAAGTAACGACCTTGCGAGGATCAACTCTACTGAATCAAGATTCAACTCCATCTCGAATCTACCATTTGAACTTCAATGCCGCATACCACAGACGGTTACCACCAGCCATGAGTAATCATTCTCTATGGTAGGACTACAGTACAGGTATTTGAAAGATTTGGTGATTGTTATAGTCTCAATTTATTGTAAGTCAAGTCAGGCAGGATATAATATTTAATTCTGCCACCTAATTGTATGTGAGCTTGAAACACTTTGGATTAGACTCTAGGGACCCGAGATTTTCCTGTGACAACTTGTTTCATTGAGCTCTTTATTATATCAAGGGAACTGTCATACGACACTCTTGATTTGTTGGTGAGAAGGGTTGGATGGTCAAGGGCCCCATTCTACTTACTGTTTGCTCGGGGCCTGCATGAAACCCCTTTGTTTTCGTTAATACAATTGTTTAATTTAAGCAGGGATCGGCCCTCTGG
>NW_026474691.1:0-10678 GCF_026875155.1 Cherax quadricarinatus
CTTTCCCCAGCGTTCGGGGATGGAAACGTATGTGTTGGCGTCGTTCAATAGATCTTGCATCTTACTAACGTAGTCTGTACTGTTGAGGATGACTCCTCCTCCTCCTTTGTCCGCTGTGGTGATGAGAATATCATTATTAGTGGCCATGTTTTTGAGTGCCTGCATGTAGCGACGTGGAATGGCTGGACGACTAGGTTCAGAAACTGCAGCTGCAATAAGTCCTTGTATGAAACCTTTGTTAAATTCAGAGTCACCGAAGTCATGGTTTTTGATCAGTGTGTCTAACTCGCATTTAGGCTTCCTTATGCCAGTAGCAAACTTGAGATCTAAGCTGAGTGCTTAGGACTCTGTATCACTGAGAACATAAGAAGAAAGGTTATTGATGATGCCAGCTTTACCAATGTCTTTCCATTTGCTGTGTAGACAGAGAGAGGAAAGTTTTCTTGAGATCCGTAGTTTCTGCTGTAGGTTGGCAAAAGTCCGGTAGTTACAGTATTTCAAAATTGCTAAGCAAGAGGATATTACCCATCCTGGGAACTGGTGTTACATGATGCCAGCAGGTCCCTCTCTAGTATCACTTCCTTACTTGCACTACTACTACTACTACCACCTTTACCCACGCGTCACCTCACCTGACTCCTGCCACTATATATATACGCTTTCTTAGTTTTCTCTGTATTAGGACTGAAGAAGCCACTCGTGGCGAAACGTTACCTCTAATAAATGTCCTGAACTGTACATAAGTGTCTTTTTCCACATCTTGTCGGTATCACCATACCATTTCCTCATTATCAGAAGAGTGGTGGAACACCTAGAAAGGAATGAGCTTATCAACGACAGCCAGCACAAACCTACTGGAGTTCTTTGACAGGGTGACGGCAGTAAGACAAGAAAGAGTGGGGTGGGTAGATTGCATTATCTTGGACTGTAAGGTGTTTGATTCAGTTCCACACAAGAGATTAGTGCAAAAGCTGGAGGATAAGGCAGGGATTAAAGGGAAGGCGTTGCAATGGATCAGGGAATACCTGTCAGGAAGACAGCAGCGAGTAATGATACGTGGCGAGGTGTTAGAGTGTGCGCCTGTGATGAGCGGGTTCCACAAGGGTCAGTCAAGGACCGATGCTGTTTTCTGGTATTTGTGAACATCATGACGAAAGGAATAGGTTCTGAAGTGTCCCTGTTTGCAGATGATGTGAAGTTCATGAGAAGAATCCAATCGCATGAGGACCAGGCAAAACTACAAGGGGATCTGGATAGACTGCAAAGTCATGAAGATTGGAAAAGGGCAAAGAAGACCACAGACGGAGTACAGTCCAGGGGGGCCAGAGACTACAAACCTCACTCAATGAAAAGAGTCTTGGGGTAGGTATAACAGGGCATATCTCCTGAGGCGCACATCAACCAAATAATTGCTGCAGCATATGGACGTCTGGCAAACATAGGAACAGCATTCCGATAACTGAATAAGCAATCATTCAGGACCCTGTTTACTGTGTACGTTAAGCTCATATTGGAGTGTGAAGCCCACACCTAGCAAAGCATTTAAAGAAACTGCAAAGGTTTGCAACAAGATTATTCCCAGAGCTAAGGGGTATCTCCTACGAGGAGAGGTTAAGGGAAATCGACCTGACGACACTGGAAGGCAGGAGAGATAGGAGGGATAAGATAACGACATCTAAATACTGAGAGGAATCGACAAAGTGGACAGGGACAGGATGTTCCAGAGATGGGACACAGCAACAAGGGGTCAAAGTTGGAAGCTGAAGACTCAGATGAACCACAGGGATGTTAGGAAGTATTTCTTCAGTCACAGAGTTGTCAGGAAGTGGAATAGCCTGGGTAGTGATGGGCAGGATCGATACATAGCTTTAAGAAGAGGTATGATAAAGCTCAAGAAGCGGAAAGAGTGACCAGGTAGCGGCCAGTTGAAGAGGCAGGGCCAGGAGATGTGACTCGACCCCTGCAACCAAAACTAGGAGAGTACACACACCTACACACACACACACACACACACACACACACACACACACACACACACACACACACACACACACACACACACACACACCCATGCACACACATACACAATTTCAATCACAGGGAGATCGACTGGGAAAACCTGGAAAAACACGGGGTCCCAAAACATGGAGGGCCAAGATGACGGATGTGGTACTGGAGAACCTCATTCATCAACATGTTAAGGATACAACCAGAGAGAGAGGGGAGGATGAACCAGCAAGACTGGACCTTGTGTTCACCCTGAGCAGTTCAGACATTGAGGACATCACATATGAGAGGCCCCTAGGAGCTAGTGACCATGTGGCTCTGTGCTTTGAATACAAGTGGAGAGGGTAACAGGAGTTGAATGGGAAAAGTCAAACTATAAACGGGGGGACTACATAGGTTTGAGGAACTTCCTGCAAGAGGCTCAGTGGGATAGAAAACTGGTAGGAAAGTCGGTAAATGGATGGAATACATAACAACAAAATGCAAGGAGGCAGAGGAAAGATTTGTTCTGAAGGGCAACAGAAATAATGGAAAGACGAGAACGAGCCCCTGGTTTACCCGACGGGGTAAGGAGGCATAAACCAAGTGCAGTAGAGAATGGAAAAAGTACAGAAGGCGAAGAACACAGGAAAATAAGGAGATTAGTCGAAGAGCCAGTAACGAGTACACACAGGTAAGGAGGGAGGCCCAGCGACAGTATGAAAATAACATAGCATCGAAAGTCAAGTCTGACCCAAAATTGCTGTATAGCCACATTACGAGGAAGACAGCAGTCAAAGACCAGGTGATCAGGCTGTGGAAAGAAGGTGGGGAACTCACAAGAAACGATCACAAGGTATGCGAGGAGCTTAACATGAGATTTAAGGAGGTATTTACAGAAGAGACAGAATGGCTCCGAGAAGACAGCACAGAGGGGAACACCATCAGGGAACATGCCAACAGGTGCTGAATGACATACAAACAACGGAGGAGGAGGGGCAGAAGCTGCTAAATGTCCTTGATACCTCAAAGGCGAGGGGTCCTGACAACATCTCCTTAGAGAAGGAGCAGAGACGCTGTGCGTGCCACTAACCACAATCTTCAATACATCCCTTGAAACTGGGCAACTTCCTGAGGTATGGAAGACGGCAAATGTAGTCCCCTTTTTTAAGAAAGGCGACTAAAACAAGGCACTAAACTGTAGACCAGGTTCTCTGACGTGTATAGTATGCAAAGTCATGGAGAAGATTATGATGAGGAGAGTGGTGGAGCACCTGGAGCGAAACACGATTATAAACAACAACCAGCACAGATTCACGGAAGGCAAATCCTGTGTCACAAACCTTCTGGAGTTTTATGACTAGGTAACAGAAGTAAGAAACGAGAGAGAGGGTTGGGTTGATTGCATTTCTCTGTACTGCAGGCAGGTTTTCGACACAGTTCCTCACAGGAGATTAGTGCAGAAGCTGAAGGATCAGGCACTTATAACAGGAAGAGCACCGCAATGGATCAGAGAATACCTGACAGGGAGGCAAGAACGGGCCATGGTACGTGATGAGGTATCACAGTGGGCTCCTGTGACGAGCGGGTCCCACAGAGGTCAGTTCTAGGATCAGTGCTATTTCTGACATATGTGAATGACATGGTGGAAGGGATAGACTCAGAAGTGTCCCTGTTCGCAGATGATGTGGAGTTAATGAGAAGGGTTTAAATCGGATGAGGATCGGACAGAACTACAAGGAGACCTGGAGAGGCTGGACACGTGGTCCAGCAACTGACTTATTGATTTCAAACCCTGCCAAATGCAAAGTCATGAAGATTGGGGAAGGGCAAAGAAGACCACAGACAGAATATAGGCTAGGTGGACAAAGGCTGAAAACCTCACTCATGGAGAAAGATCTTGGGGTGACCCTAACATCAAGCACGTTCTCCGGAAGCACACATCAACCAGGTAACTGCTACAGCATATGGGCGCCTGGCAAACCTGAGAATAGCGTTCCGGTACCTTAGTAAGACACTGTACACTGTGTACTTCAGGCCAATACTGAAGTATGCAGCACCAGTTTAGAACCCACACCTGGTCAAGCACGTCAAGAAATTAGAGAAAGTACAAAGGTTTGCAACAAGGCTAGTTCCGGAGCTCAGGGGAATGTCCTAGGAGAAAAGGTTAAGGGAAATCGGACTGACGACACTGGAGGACAGGAGGGGTAGGGGAGTCATGGTAACAACATACAAAATAATGTGTGGAATAGACAAGGTGGACAGAGACAGGATGTTCCAGAGAGGGAACACAGAAACAAGGGGTCACAATTGGATGCTGAAGACTCAGACGAGTCACAGGGATGTTAGGAAGTACTTCTTCAGTCACAGAATCGTCAGGAGGTGGAATAGCCTAGCAAGTGATGTAGTGGAGGCAGGAACCATACATAGCTTTAAGATGAGGTATGATAAAGCTCAGGAAGCATAGAGAGAGAGAGGATGTAGTAGCGATAAGTGAAGAGGCGGGGCCAGGAGGTGAGTCTCGACCCCTGCAGCCACAATTAGGTGAGTACAATTAGGTGAGTACACACACAAGGCCTTCGACACAGTTCCTTAAATAGTACAGAAAGTAGAGGATCAGGCACATATAACAGGAAAGACACTGCAATGGATCAGAGAATACCTAACAGGGAGGCGACAGCGAGTCATGGACCGTGATTAGGTATCACAATCAGGGCCGGATTAAGAAGTCTCCGAGCCCTAGGCTATTCAGATTGGCGGGGCCCCTTTGAGTTACTGGTAAGCGAAGCGACCCCTTCCAGCTTGCGGGTGGGGGGGGGGTCGGTGTGAGCCTGTTTAAGGTCTAATTAAATACATTCTGGCTATTTAGATTAAATTTAATAGGGAAAGTTCATCAAGACCACCAAAACCATTTACCAACAGCCATTATAATTATCTTGTTAAATCATGCATTTTAAAGAGAATCAACTCAAGACAGCATAGTATAACTATGAAAAGTAAAAGGACACAAGTGCAACTAATGTGACATTTTATTGTGGCAACGTTTCGCTCTCCAGGAGCTTTATCAAGCCATTATAAACAATACATGGACACAGAGGGTATATAAAGGCTCAGAGTGAGGTAGGTGTAATACTAGTGAGGTACCATTTCGATGTTCACTAGTGGTGGTAGTAGTAGTGACAAAAGTAATACTACTACTACTACTACTACTACCACCATCCATCGGCTTCGTTTGGGCTTTCCCACAGCCAAGTGTGGTAACAAGGCTGAGGAGATGTCCCCAGTACTGTCAGACGTTGTAGCGCCCCCTACACATATTTCTGGAGTGCGAATTACTGAGACACTCGCGGGCAACTAAATTTGTTTCCCCCCCCGAAAGGAAGAGAGATGACTGGGCCCACTAGTGTACCTGGAGTCAACGAACCAACAAGGCTGTTCCTTGATAACGACATATCCTCCTCCTCGCTAGTGTCCAATTGGGAGTACTACGGTGTTTACTTATGAGATGCCCCATTTGAATGACCAAAAAGGTCCCTTAAACAGCAAAGTCGCATCATTGTAGAAACCTTTTCCCCGGGACCCAGAGACGGGTCATCGCAAGATTGAGCCCCGTGCCGGGACTACGGTCTTGGGAACATTTTAAATACAGTATTGTTTGTAATGGCTTGATAAAGCCCCTGGAAGCGAAGGGTTTTCCCAACAATAAAAGTCACTTTTATTGCACTTGTGTCCCCGCTATTGTCGGTAATTCTCCCAACTTTATTACAAGTATTATAGATTGGGTATTAAAGTAGTGACATCATGTACCTATTATATTCAGCTCCCCACTACGCTATTTTCCCCTTTTAAAAAATACTGACCATTTATCATTGCATCTGCATAAGACTAAAAAATCATATAAACTAAAAAAAGTAAAAATTTTTTTATATTCACAGGACTTCTTAATAAACTTTTTTCTGGTTTTCATATTGGAAAATCATCAATTATTTTTCTAAAAATAAATTTATTTCTTTTAGTCAGACTCAATGGTCAAAAAGGCTAGGTTCCAATTTGTCTTCTCATTTTGAACGGAGCTGGTTTTTCCTTTTTAAAAACAGAAATGAACGTTCCCCCTTCACAGTTGTAGCTGGGGGTTTTAGGAAAAAGGCGCCACTATGTCAACATTAGGGAAAGGGTTTTCTGGATCCTGCATTTCTTAAATGTTTCAAGCACTGAGGGCGCCATTTTTCAGGTGGAGCTTTAATTTCTGTTTCATATCCCAGAAAAATAAATTTTTCTTCAAAAAATGTGCCCTAAAACATCTGCTAAAAGGTTTGTTGAAATTTAATGCAGCTTCCCCAATTCTGCTCTGGCATAGTAGTAATTTAAACAAAAATCCAAATTGTCATTGAGTTTTCTGGTATTTTTTCTTTTCTTTTCCAATTCTGAAATTTGTAATCCAAAATGACGAAGTTTTTTTTACTTCTTACTTTTTGCCTTGGTAGCAACCAATTTTTCATTGCGGCCTTAAAAATTTGCTTTTTCCTTTCCCTTTGACCGTGATGATCACCCCCGGTAACTGTAGTTTTTCACCCAGCAGTTTAGCTTTCTCTTCAAACATTTCAAAAGTTCTCTTTGCGAAGTGGCTTAAAATTCCCACTAAGTCTGCATAGATTTAGCAAAAGTAGCCATTTCAATTTAAATTTTTTAAAGTTCTTTCGTGGCTTTTAAACCCGTTCGTAACAGTCCCAAAGCACACAATAAGCCCTTTTAAAATCTTCCCAAATTTTTATGCTAATGGCTGCTTCGCTTCTTTAGTTGCTGTCTGGGTTTTACCTTGCTATTTTTGGGTCAAAGCAGAACGATTTCAGCAAAGCCCCGTCTTTCAAAGCAGTGTTGCTCATGCGGCTGACCACCTTTTTGTTGATAAGATTTGATGACATCTCCATGAATGGTTGACTTGGTATACTCCCCCGATAGTTGAAGCAGAAAAAAATTAAAGAGGCTTGTAAAAGTCCCAAAAAAAGAAATGAGCGAACAACACCCGCAGCACATGACCCAAAAAGTTAAGAGAATGTGCTGAGCAGGGCACTATTCAGCAAGTGGGGTTGTTTGTTGTCGGGCTTGCAATCCATTTTTTTTACCCACATGTTACTTGCATTGCGTGTTGGGCCCCGGCAATCCATAATAGAGAGATCATGTTTTAAAAGAGTATCCAACTACATTCATCATTGTTTCTCCTTCAGGCCTGAAAGAGAATGAATTTTATAAAGCGCTCTCAGGGCTTACCACTGGGCGACAAAGCGAACAATGAATGTCAATTTTTTCTGATGTGAAATATCTGGTTTGAATCACTTATTCCAAAGTATTTTTTCAGTTTTCACAGCTGCTATGATGTTTTTGAGGACCTTCTTTGTCACTCAGTTCAATAAATTCATTGCATATAGTAGATGACATGTAAGATACAGTGCCTCTTCTGCATTCCAAGGCGTGACACATGATTGCTAAGAATGGTTCGAATTGTGCTAACAGTTCTATGATCCCTAGGAAATTGCCATTGTTTTCCGAACCAAAAACCTAAATTTTCTCCCCCGGAAACAAGTCCTCTTAGAGCTAAAAATTTTACAACAGCAACAACTCTTTCTAGAACTTTTCTCCAATAAGTGCGCTCTTTTTCAGTTTGATTTTCCAAATGAGAATCCAATAAGCCTTTTTTTCTGTGCACGAAATACACTGGCTAAAATGCAGCTCCTGTGAGTGGTGCTTCCTGTATGATCTGACGTATCTGCAGATTCAACTGTACTGGTAACATCAGAAACTGTTTTCGTGAGCATGTCTGTGATCTTTCTGCAGCTTCCTACATCTTTCTTTTTCTGTTCTTCTTCTTGAATTTTGTAATAAAGTTGGTAGAATTACCGACAATATGTAAAGTAAAAGGACACAAGTGCAACTAATGAGACATTTATTGTGGCAACGTTTCGCTCTCCAGGAGCTTTATCAAGCCATTACAAACAATACATGGACACAGAGGGTATATAAAGGCTCAGAGTGAGGTGCAATATTAGTGAGGTACCATTTCGATGTTCACTAGTGGTAGTAGTAGTAGTAGTAGTAGTAGTAGTAGTAGTTGTAGTATAGAAATTTGGTGTGACAAAAGTAATAAAATATGGAAAAGAACATTTAAATTTCGTACATGAGTAAAAGGATATAAAAGTCCAACATCACGTTCACGAGATGCCATAATGAGGATGTATCACGGTCTGTAATCATGCAAATACAAATTTTTCATTATCAATTATTATTATTTTTTTAATTATTATTATATTTTTTTTTTCTGTCAGTTGGGGGGATATGGCCCTTGTAGCCCCCTTTCCTCTGGCTGCGCATCTAAAAATTCAAACGTTACCAGAAAGAGTCATAAACAGAACTTTTACCATAGATTAGGTTAGTGATTTGGCTACGAAATATTTTACTAATTCATCCTCCTTGATCTCCAATTTACTTAAACAGAAATCATACCGAGTCCAAGAACAATGCACAATGGTATTTATATTACCATTTTTCAAAAACTAATCATTATGTTTTGCATGATATATGGCCTTACCACCATAGATAAGGACTGTGAGAATTAAAGAATGCAGGGACAATTTTCAGTTTCAACCCAACCAACGATTTTCTGATGTGGCTTATGTGTTTCTGGGGAAATATGTAGTAAATTAATTGATGTTCTACATCACTTCCGTCGCAACTTGAAAACTAAGCTTTGCGACGGAAGTGATGTAGAACATCAATCAATTGAGATCTGTTATTGAAATGATAAAGGCTTAAAGAAGGACCAAGTGTTTTAAAACCCTACAAACGGAAAGTCAGTTTGCTTTTTATCTTTTTCTTTATAGTATTTTTACCAAAAATGCGTCTTCACTGGTCCATGCGTCTTTACGGGTCAAGTAACCCTTAGGTACCTCCCCTTAACATTTAGAGGCGAAAACAAACTGTTTATTTATACACATCAATGTCCTACCCAACAACACTTCCTTAATTTTGTCACAGTACAAGTCTAGATAACGTGTAATTACTACAGAAAATTGGAGAGGAATCCCCCCATACTCAACCATTAGCGGGAAAACACAGCTGTTCTGATTGTAAACAAAGGCGTGTTGAGTGGTTGCCATCTATGGTTAGGTTTATTTTATTTTTATTTTATTTTATTTCATTATTTATTTTTGTTTTGATTAAATTTTAAAAATCAATTTTACTCTCCAAACACTTGAACTTTTTAGGTAGGGACCCCTTTGCACTTGCACCATGTGCGCAGTCTTGGATGAGCCCCGGAACCCCTTGGACCACGGGGCCCCCAAATGCGCGGGGCCCTAGGCAAATGCCTAGTTTGCCTATGCGGTTATCCGACCCTGATCACAATGGGCGCCTGTAACTAGCGGGGTCCCACAGGGGTCAGTACTGGGGCCAGTGCTATTCTTGGTATTTGTGAACGGCATCGCGGAAGGGATAGACTTAGAAGCGTCCCTGTTTGCAGATGATGTGAAGTTAATGAGGAGAAGTAAATCAGATGCGAACCAGACAGGTCTTCAAAGAGACCTGGACAGGCTGGATGCGTGGTATTGCAACTGGTTCCAAGAATTTAACCCCCTCCAAATGCAAAGTCATGAACATCGGGGGACGGGCAAAGAAGACCGCAGACAGAGTATTGGCTAGGTGGCCAAAAACTGCAAACCTCGCTCAAGGAGAAAGATCTTGGGGTGAGTATAACACCGAGCACATCTCTGGAATAACACATCAACCAGATAACTGCTGCAGCATATGGGCGCCTGGCAAACCTGAGAATTGCGTTCCGATACCTTAGTAAGGAATCGTTCAAAACACTGTACACCGTGTACGTCAGGCCCATACTGCAGAATGCAGCACCAGTTTGGAACCCGCACTTTTATCAAGCACGTCAAGAAATTAGAGAAATTGAAAAGGTTTGCGAAAAGGTTAGTTCCAGAGCTAAGGGGAATATCCTATGAAGAAAGGTTAAGGGAAATCGGTCTGACGACACTACAGGACAGCAGGGTTAGGGGAGACATGATAACAACATACAAAATTCTGTGTGGAATAAACAACGTGGACAGAGACAGGATGCTTCAAAGAGGAAACACAGAAACAAGGGGTCACAGTTGGAAGTTGAAGACCCAGATGAGTCAAAGATATGTTAGGAAGTATTTCTTCAGTTTGGAAGTGGAATAGCCTAGCAAGTGATGTAGTGGAGTCAAAGGGACCCTACATAGCTTTAAGATGAGGTATGATAAAGCTCATGGAGCAGGGAGAGAGAGGACTTAGTAGCACTCAGTGAAGAGGCGGGGCCAGGACAGAGTCTCGACCTCTGCAGCGACGATTACGTGAGTACAATTATGTGAGTACAGTATATGTTAACACTGAGTTGTTAACACAGTATATGTTAACACTGAGTTGTTAACACAGTATATGTTAACACTGAGTTGTTACACAGTATATGTTAACAATGAGTTGTTAACACAGAAATACGTTAACACAGTTGTTAACACAGTATATGTTAACACTGAGTTGTTAAAACAGCAATGTTTTAACACTGAAATTTAACACAACAATGTTAAAACTGAGTTTTAACACCCGTATACTTTAAAACGAGTTGTTAACAAAGCATATGTTAACACTGAGTTGTTAAAAAGTTTTGTTA
>NW_026474692.1:0-11334 GCF_026875155.1 Cherax quadricarinatus
TGAAGCCCTTTTGTGTGCTCTCTTGAACTAAAACCAGGTGCCCTCTCTTGAGCAGCTTTCCCAGCAGCGAGAGAAGAACCCCAGATTTGCTAAATGGAGATACGGCGATTAACGGAGGAGAACAAGGATTCTAGTAATCCACCTGTTGTGAGTCCCCAGGTTAAGAGGGGAGCTTGGTCAGTGGCCGGGCAACATGGAACCAAGCTGAAGATTAAGAAAACGGTTGGAGAGGCAGAAACAACGAGAAACCAGAAGACTGCCGTGGAAACTTCCAACTCATTCTCGGTGCTACCTGACGAATGTGAGTGTTCTACTGGGAATGCCACAACGACACCAAGGAAGCATTGGCAGACGTGAGTGAGACATCCCTAGAAACCCCAACGAAGACCATCGAGAACGTCATGACGAATTCTACAAGTGGTGTAATGCTACCTGGCGAATGTGAGTCGACTACTCGGAGCATCACTACGGACGACGCCAAGGAAGGTAAAAACATTGTTGTTGTTGGGGATAGCCAGATTAGGTACATGGATAGGGCATTCTGTTTGAAGGATAGGAGAAAGGAGGCAGAGAGTATGTTTTCCTGGGGCTGAGATGAAGGATATTGTTAGCCGTCTGGATGACATCATGAGAGGTAATGGGAGCAATCCTATTATCTGTCTCAGTGCTGGAGGCAACGATTTTGGCAGACGTAGGAGTGAGGACCTGATTAGCAGGTATAGGTCAGCAATAGAGATAATTAGGAAGAAGGGTGGCAAACCTGTCATATGTGGCATTTTGCCAATGAGAGGAGTTGGAAATGAATGGTTGTCCAGAGCAATTGGTGTCAATTGCTGGCTGGACAAATACTGTAAGGAAAATGCGGTAACATTCATTGACAACTGGGACCTCTTCTATGGCAGAAATGACATGTATGCCAGGGATGGGGTTCACTTGTCTAGGTGTGGGGTGGGAGCACTGGCCAACGCAGTGGAGGGAGCTGTTAGGGCTTTAAACTAGGAATAGTTAGTGGTATGGGTTTTGGCGGGAAAACTGTGAAGTCGCAGGGTAGTAACAGAGTACTAGGAGAACTAGTAATAGGCAAAATGAGGAGGATATTGGAAAGCCAGTGGCACTAATTGACAATGACAGTAATAGGTTTAGTGGAATAACAGAAAGGAGCAGGAAGGGTAAAGAGATAGGAGGTCATTAATATTTATTACACAAATAGTCGCAGTGCTAGGAATAAGATGGACGAGTTGAGACTAGTTGCTAGTGCAGGTAACATAGATGTATTTGCCATTACTGAGACGTGGTTTAATTCAAAAAATCGGACATGCCTGCAGAATGTCACATTCAAGGTTTTAAATTGTTCCAAGTAGATAGAAGTATCGGGAAGGGGAGTGGGGTGGCATTGTATGTCCGAGATCGCTTGAACTGTTGCATAAAAACAGGTATTAAGTCTGAAGTAACACATACAGAGTCTGTTTGGATAGAATTTTCAGAGGGACATGAAAAATTAATTTTAGGTGTGATATACCGTCCCCCAAATTTAGATAGGGACCAGGGGAGACTACTATGGGAGGAAATTGTTAGGGCCACAAGGCACGATAATGTAGTAATTCTAGGAGACTTTAACTAGTCATATTTTTTTTTATTTTATTTAAAACACCACAATACATTAAATAGATAAAAGACCCAGTAGCAGTTCTTACAACAAATTTCAAATTTCATTGTCCCTAAATGAACACAGACGATTAACGTTGTGTTGTCACAAACTGTCCCTCATCCCCTATACATTATATCCCATGATACTATGTTAATTAAAGACTACACAAGATGACATAATAATTCTCCTTATTATTATTATAGCCCAAAGATGACCCCAAAACTAACAATCGCATTATTTTTTTCCACATTTTGTTATTTATATATCCTTCATAACAGAATCCTAACAAATGACCTAAATGATCTGTAACACTGGTAATTTTATATTTCCATCACTTTCACGATTACCGTCAATTTTGATAGATCTACTGACAGAAAAATATTTTACTAATCTTCCCCCTTCACACCCCGAAGCAAAAGAAATTATATCAACCAACAAAGATGGGATATATATAAACTTTTACTAAAGACATCAAAAGTTAACATTCATTTGACAAGGAGTGTAATCACCACCCCAAAGAATGTAACAATATTTATAATGTTTCCCTAATAATAATAATAATAAATAATACAAAAAAAAAAAAAAAAAAAAAAAAAAAAAAAATTACTATACAGAAAGTTGTTTAATACCACTAACTGTTTATCTGATATATTATAGAACTCAGCCATAAAGAGATAAATTAAACCCAAGTCCACCAGTTTACTTTACATTGTATCATGTATTCCTCATAATAACTTCAAACACAGGCGAGCCGTCTTATCGTTTGGACTGAAATTACATTCATGACACCACACACTACATTTATACACACATGCACCTCCATACCCAAGCCATTCAGACTTGAACAACCCGGTGTTCTTGTGGCCAGCCTGCCCCCAAAAACCCCAACTAAACGTTGAACCATAACACAAAAGTTAAAAAAACAAGCTAGAGTGAATTCAAATTTTTAAATATAACCTATAAAACGTGTACATCAAAACAACACAACACTTGGTATTCGTAATGTTTGTGGCATATATACAAACTTTTACCATCATCCTTCAGATGAAACATTACTAATTTGACACAGGAGTTCTCACCACTCAAAAAAAAAAAAAAAAACACCAAATTACTGTACATAAAGTTTAGAACGCACCACGAAATCGGTTTATCTGATATATTATATCTAACAGAAAGTGTAATAATCCCTGAACACCATTTTACCTAACATCTCCTTGATTTCCTCGATATAACGCCACACAACCGGGAGCTTTCCTATCTTATAATACAGTATTTTAACACAAACACTATATCACACACACATTCACCTCCATACCCAAATCAATACACACTGCACACAGTTTTACGTGTTCCATTCCTACAACAGCAACCGAATCAGACTAGTTACCACCCAACTAAACCGTCTACATCTACATACCATCCAGCCCTTGTCATTCGCTAAAACCATTCCATACTCGCCACCACCAAGAAAACCCCTTGAAAACCCGACTACCAAAGAATACCAGTCCCCATACATGGTTATCACTGTACCAATTCTGGAGACGACTGCCTGTAATCTCTCTGTAGTTTCTCTGAAAACAAGCTCCCACTGACTTCCCATAAATAAGTTGTTCCTACGAGCAGTCCTGCATATACGCGCTGCAATTGCCTAATTCGAATCCCACCCGCCTAGCATCTCTCATTCCCTCAGGAAATATACAGAAAATCCACTACCAACATACATAATCGCCCTTTTTACCTCCCGTGATAACTCCCTTTTACCTCTAGTGTTAAAGCTCGCAGGTCTCACATTACCCCCAACCTAGCAGAACGAAACCACGCCAACCACTTCCGTACCTCCCTCAATCTCACAAAAATAAACCGCATGAAAATGCCGTTTCCCCCTCCCATCCCAGCTCACCACACTGACCTGCAGGACGTTTCCCGCACCACACCCATTAAACTCAAAGACTGCTTTTGAAGCTAGGATACCCAGCATGAATCTGTATACAACTCACGTACCCTAGGCATTAACCTAGCCTCCGAAGTCTTCCCATATCGTCCCACCAATCATACAATGGATAGACCGATACGCCCTGCAGATTTTCCTTCCTCCCACTCAATTGAATACCAAACGCCACACTTTAGTCGCTCACATCTTTAACCAATAACAAAACCCCAGCATAGACCTCAACATTCAATTAACTCATTAACCTCCCCCCCATCTCTGCACATCCCCCATCACCTTCCCCACTCTTACCCCTCTTTCCCTGCCTCCACCTAACGAATGAACTGTTTTACAGATATTGCTTTCACCCTCGCCCCAGTGCGAAAAGACCCACACCACCCTCTGCGTACATTCACATCACCCGGCTCCCCAACCACTTCCTTGCTCAGCCATGCTCCCCAAAACCCCAAACATAACGTAGAGCACGTCTCTGTATTTTCTGTACTGTCCTGTGTTCTCAAAGAAAACACTATCCCGCTATACCCCAACCCTTACTGAAAACCAGCGAATTAACTATACCGCCCTCTTCTGTAAGGTGACATCTCCCGCCCGTAAACCCTTTATCTACTCACTACTTTCCAGTACTCAGTGGTCAGTCGTCAGTAAACTCAGTGTCAGTCCGGTCACGTGAGGCACAAGACCCTGAGCTGCCATGGGATTAGTGTGGACGGTTACAAAGCATGCTTGCTCTTCTGCAGTGTTTTAAAAAATGATTTTGGAGAGTTGAAGGAGGAGGTCTTGCTTCTCAGAGGAGATTAGGAGCTGAAGGTCACCTCAATGGGTCTGGGAGAGATAGTGAGGTGGGCTGGAGTTGTGGGGAATAGGCTTCTAGCAGCGAGGTGCAGTCTGTCTCTCGCTGTGAGGGAGGCTGTCGGTGGGAGCAGCACGCACCAGCAGTGAGGTGCAGCCCAGCACCTGCTACAAGGGCGAGTAGTTTCACATAATGGAAGGCGCATCAGAGTAAGGAAAGTTAAGAGTGAAATCTGAAGGTAGAAATCGCTTCTCTGTTCTTCAGATGAATGTACTTCAGTTGCCAGTGAAGGTAAGGGTACTACTGCCCCTGCGAATGGCGGTAAGACGCCTTCTTGTGGTTGGTGACTCTCTGTAAGATACATGACCGTGCTTTTTGTAATAGGAAATAAGAAAGATGAGAGATAGAGTGTGCTTCCCTGGAGCTGTCGTTGGGACATTGTCAACAGGGGCTGGATAATATAATGTCAGGTAATGGGAGCAAGCCCACTATCTGTCTCAGGCTGGTGGAAATGATATTGGAAGGTATGAGAGAAGAGCTGCTGAGATAATTACAGGTCAGCTTATGATTTCATTAAGTCTAAGGAGGTTCGCCAATCATAATGTAGCATCCTGCCTAGAAGGGAGTAGGAAATGAAATGGTTGTCTAGGGCAATTGGTGTAAATTGCTGGCAAACAGATACTGCAAGGTACTTGCAATCCCCATTTCATTTGACAACTGAAACAACTTTATGGCAAACATGATATGTATGCAAGGGATGGGGTACAGCTCTCTGGGGGCTGGGTGGTAGCAGCACTGCAGACTCCGAATGAGAAGGCCATTGGTGAAATGCTTATGATTTTAAACTGATGGAAGATAGAGGTATGGGGTGTTGTGGGAAACTAGCAGGTTGGCAACACTTGGTTGAAACAGTAAAGTATAAAAGGCATTCAGCATGAAGTTATAAATAAAGACAATAGAGCAGGTCAGCAAACAAGGGGGACAGCAAGGGCAGCAAGGGACTAGCCCTTAAGGTTTACTATACTAATAGCAAGAGTGTAGAAATAAGATAGATGAGCTAAGATTAATTGCAAGTGCAGGAGACTAGATATTAATTTCCTATACCAGAGACCTGGCTCAATCTGAAAGATAGAGAGATGCGCCCTCTGAATGTCACATACAAGCTATAAATTATTCCACACTGACAGGTCACAGGAAAGGTGTGAGTAGCGAGTATGTCAGAGACAATTTAATTGTTGTGGTTAGACAAGATATTAAATTAGAAGCGTCAGCCACTGGAATCTGTTTGGTCTTACAGCTTCTCGAGGGCCGAGAAAAACAATCGTTTGGGTGTGATTTACGGGCCCCAAATCTTGATAGGGATGCAGTACACTTCTATGGGACGAAATTCGTAAGCATCTACATACGAAAATTAGTGCTAATGGAGATTTCAAACTATACAGATTGACTGAGCAATTTGACAAGAAATTTAGAGTCAGGTGACGTTCTTGATACGATTCCAGGATTGTTTTTTTAAAACAGTTTTTTGTGACAGAGCCAACTAGGGGAAATAACCTCCCTTGACTTGTCATGCCAAGTAGGGAAAACACTAATTAATAATCTTGAGGTTATCGATGAGCTTGGGGAAAGTGATCACAAATCACTCAGTTTTTAAATATATCTATGGAATTCCCCTAATAATGGCAATCAAGTCTCCGTCCCTGACTTTCGCTTGGCTTGATTTCATAGACTTGAAAATTACATAGGTGGGCTTGAACTGGAATGACCTGACTAAGGTCAGGTAGGTGGTGATGTTATGCCCGATATGATGTCTTTCCGAGGGCCATAGATCAGCTGCTCAGCTCAGTCCACATTAAATGTTCCAAATGGGAAATCAGATCAAACAAAAATGATCCTAAATGATGAACAATAGATTAAAATATCTGATTTGGTCAAAAAGGAAGAGGCATATATCGGCAAATCAAAAGAGGAGAGGGGCAATTGAGAAATCGATATAATCAGTTAAGAGAGACATAAAAAAGGAATTAGAAACGCAAAAAGAATTATGAGGTTAAAAGTTGCAAGAGCATTCGAAGACTATCCAAAGGATTCTTTCAGGTATAGCAGAAGGTAAGGATCAGGGAACAAGATAGGCCCACTCAAAAGTTCCTCGGTCACTCAACTGACAGGATAAGGAAAAGTGTAAATTATTAAACACATACTCCTCTCAGTTTTGTAACACAGGAGGAGACCAGCGATATTCCATAATGATAAATTATGTGAGAACAGACGATAATAAACTGATTTACTATTAGGGTCACAAGTGGACATGTCCTTAGGCAAATAATAAATTAAAACCTAACAATCCCAGGCCCCTTGATGACTGTTATGCAAGGGTTTCTAAAGAATGTAAGAGGAGCTTAGCACTCCTTTGGCTAACTTTTCAACATATCACTACAAACTGCATGGTGCCAGATAAGTGGAGAAATGGCAAATGTGATACCTATTTTCAAACAGGTGACAGGTCCCCTTAGCTCGAACTATAGACGCAATAAGCCTAACCTCCACAGTGGGGAAAATTTATGAATCAATAAATTGCCGAGGCAGTTTCGTAGCCACTTGAAAAGCATAAATTAATCAACGAATCTCAGCATGGTTTTACAAAAGGGTCGTCCTGCCCTTTCGAATTTATTAACTTTTTTTCACTAAGTATTTGATGAATGTAGATCATGGTAATGATATGATATTGTGTATATGACTTCAGTAGGCTTTTGACAGGGTCCCACAACAGAGACTATTGAGGAAAATTAAAGCACATGGAATAGGAGGAGAAATTTTTCCTGTATAGAGCATGGTTGACAAATAGGCAAGCAGAGAGTTTTGCATAAATGGGGAGAAATCAGAAGTGGGGAAGTGTCATCGAGCGTGTTCCACACAGGGGTCATGTTGGCCCCCTGCGTTTCACATCTACATAAACGACATAGATGAGGGCAAAAAGGAGCACATCGGCAAGTTTTGGCCGATGACCCCAAAATATTCCGTCGAATTCAATCTGACGAGGACATTCGAGCACTCCAGGAAAGATTGAATAGACCTGATGCAGTGGTCGGAGAAGTGCAGGATGCAGTTTAATATAGACAATATGCAAAGTTTCTAAATGTTGGACAGGACAATAACCATGCACATATAAACAAAATAATGTAGAATCTTAATATTACGACGCGAAAAAGATTTAGGAGTTATGTTACAGTAATCTGAAACCAAGACTACAGTGCATAAGTGTTCACAATAAATCTAATAGAATCCATGGCTTCATATCAAGAAGCTTAAATAATAGGAGTCCCGCAGGTTGAGTTCTTCACTCTTATACATCCTTGGTTAGGCCTCATTTAGAATTATTGCTGCACAGTTTTGGTCACCTATTACAGAATGGATATAATTCTCTGGAAAATGTACAAAGGAGGATGATACAAAGTTGATCCCAAGGATCAGAAACCTTCCCTATGAGATAGACAAAGCCCTGAAACTGCACTCTCTAGAAAGACGTAGCATTAGGGGGGATATGAAATGAGGTGTATAAATGGAAGACAGAATAAATAAAGGGGGAATGTATCATAGTGTGCAGAAAATATCTAAACCTAACAGGACTCGCAGCAATGGTTTTAAGTTGGAAAAATTTCAGATTCCGGAAGGATATAGGAAGTCACTGGTTTGGTAAATAGGAGTTGTGATGAGGAACAAACCCCAGTACCGTTATAGAGCCATAACCGTTGTGTAAGCTTTAAAAAAAGGTTGGATAAATACATAGTGGGATTGGGTGGGTGTGAGTTTAGACCTGATAGCCTTGTGCTACCAGGTCGGTTGCCGTGTTCCTCCCTTAAGTCAATGTGACCTGACCTGACTATGTTGGGTGCATTTGGCTTAATGGCCGTAAGGAGACTGTGGACCTGCCTCGCATGGGCCATAGGCCTTCCTGCAGTGTTCCTTCGTTTATCTATGGTCTTATGTTCTTATGTTCTTTCTCTCACTAACACTCTCTGAATTTTACCTGCCTAGCCTCCTGCGCATTCGCCATGTATAAAACTCACAAATCTATCTTCATATTATCCACCACTTGCCCACCCAAACCTCCACCCCTAGATGCCCCCCCCCACCCATGCACCCCACCTCCTCCATAAACACATTTCGCCCAATGTTACTCCTCATTCCCGACACCTCCCCAAAAACCCCAACACCCTCCCCACCAATACCGCCATTCTCCACCCCTTCTATCAGATAGGGTATCATCATCCACATACCCACAATGCTGAGCGCGCCCTTCCCTCTCCCATTTACAGAACTCCACCCCCTCAATCGAGCCCAAAGAACGGATGTGCCATCACGGCAAACAGAAATTGTGCAAGAGCACCCCTGCCGTATCCCCTCTCTCTCCATTTTAACCAGCCTTCCAATCTGCCATTAACTTGACTACCGTAACATAAGGCGCTGAGTAAAGCGTATCAACCCACCTCGCACTCCCATCCAAACCCCAGACGCAACAAACAAGCATCAAAAATTTTCTATTCACACAGTCCATATGCATTCCTCCCAATCAATACCCAAAAGTCTCCCCCTCGCAACCCTCCAAAAAGTCCCTTATGCGGCCCATGCCCAACTCTCAGACTTCTCCCGTATACCCATCTTCCCCTATGTCACAACCGCACCAATTACCTTCTTCATCCTATTACCTATATCTTTGCAACAAATCTTGAGTCAGAACACATTAGTGAGATAGCTCTATACGCACTTAACACACCCCCACTTGCTTTTCCCGAACCACTCACCAACCATCTCCCAATACTTTGTGTCTGACTTAGCTTGCCTCTCCCGCAGCATATACAATTCATTGACCTCCACCAGACAAGTCTAATATGCTCCCAATAACTCTGTAAAAACATTGAAATCCCATCGATGCCCGGCGTTTTCCAGTACTCAATGTTAAACACTGCCTCCTCAACTTCTCCCAACACTAATAGCTCCTCCCATCCTCCATCCCTCCTCTTCTTCCTGCCCTAACCCACACCCCCCCCTCCAACACTTCCTCAAAAGCATCGCCCTCCCCCCCCTTTCTCCATTTCTCTTCTCTCGAAACCAGAAAATAAGTATAATTACTCATGCCTTCTGTAGTAGTAAGCACATGTCCCCTTATGATACCAACCCATATCCATCACTCACCTCTATTTGCAAAATAGTTGACCCTTCCTTCCTACCCTAAAACGACTTAAAACACTTCCCGAAGGTTTATCCCCCCACAATACAGCCTCCAATCCTGCCCTCACACGCACAGCATCAAATCTGTCATTGTGTATCTCCGCCAGTCTACCTCTAAGTTGCTCCCCCGGTCCCATACTGCTTCCCCACTTCCTCCTCATAACACTCGTTCAGCTGACATTCCAAATAATTCTGTAACCCATACCTCCACCTGGCCTCTTCCCGTCCCCTATTTTTAAAGAATCCAGCAATACCCGGCTTAGCTCGCTTCTCCCACCATTCCAAGACACACGACCCCACATCCCTTGATCCCCAAAAAAGAGTGCCACCAATCCCCAAAAGCCTCATTCACCCCCTCCCCCTTCACAAGTCTCGCATTTAATTTCCAATAACCATGTGTATCCTAACCATACCCTCCCAATCAAGATCCGCAATAAACCGCCCTGTGGTCCGAAAACCCCACATCGAAGGTCCTAACTCCCAGAACTCTTATTGCCTCCGTAGCATAGAGCCTATCCAGACGGCAGCATAACCCCTTCGTACAATGTAATACTCAATCCCCCAAACCCACCCCTCCCCACTACATCTAAAACTCCCACATCCCCCAACACATTGCGTAAAAACCCCAACACACACCCCGCCCCCCTCGTTCCACATCACCCTGTCGTATGACACAATTCCAATCTCCACCTATCACAGTAACTAAAGGCAATCCCCTCAAATAAAAAAGCAAAACACCCCTCACGAAAGTTACCTTAACTGCTGCATTTCCATCCCCGGCATGTATACTCCTATAAAACAAACCCTTGTCTCACCCCACTCTCCCTCTACCCGCACCACCCTTCCACCCCCACCCTCCTCCCACCCCAACACACGCAAGGGACTGGTTTCCTTCACAGCCACAGCAACCCCCCCTTTTAACCTCACCGATCCACTCACATATAACTTATAACCCTTCAAGCGCAACTCACATCCAAACTTGTAATTATGCTCCTGTATGAAACATATATCCACATCAAATCTCCTTAAAAACCATTCCATCCACACTCTCTTAATCTCAGCTCTCAGGCCGTTAACATTAATGGTGACCACCTTGAATTATTACAATAAAGGCGGCCTTTCCCCGCCGCTTTTGAAGGTTGCTTGAAAGACGTGGTTGTTGACTATAGCCACGTTTGTCACTTGGTCTATCCAGACCTCCGTTTCCCCCCTTTTCCTTCGACCCTTGCAGCACCACAGAACCGGTGCCACCATTCCCCGGTAGCTCTAGCCTAGTCTTCCAAGGTTTCTTTCCAGATCTCTG
This sequence comes from Cherax quadricarinatus, assembly GCF_026875155.1. Classification (NCBI taxonomy): domain Eukaryota; kingdom Metazoa; phylum Arthropoda; class Malacostraca; order Decapoda; family Parastacidae; genus Cherax; species Cherax quadricarinatus. Next base: position 10,919 of record NW_026474692.1, read on the forward strand.
CCCTGGCGTTAAGACATCTTCCATATCAGACGTCCCAGCTGCTCGCTTACGTGTGCCACCTCCACACGTTGCCTCAGCATCCATGTCCTCCTGGTGCACCTCAAACCCCCACCGTGTGCTGCTTACTCTCGTTGCACAAGGTGTTCTCACACTTTTGTGCAGCTGCTACCCCCTCCAATACCCTCCCGTCCTTCTCCCCTTCCTGACTGTCTTCCACCTCCCCCAAGAAGTCTTTCAGACCTCGTCCAACAGACCATCCTGTTGTAAGTCACTTCTGTCAACGTCTCATCCGTAGATGGTCGCTCAGACACAGTTCCCACAGGTAACGTGTCGCACGCTCCCATCTCCGACTCCGCTCTGTCTACTTCTTCACTCCAACTTCCAGACGCCTGTCTTGCAGCTTCACCTTCCGGGCC
>NW_026474693.1:0-11528 GCF_026875155.1 Cherax quadricarinatus
TGAAGTGCGAGTAACCTGTAGTAACAGTAACATACTAGCAAGGGAATCTGTAGTGAGAGTAAGACTGTAGTGAGAGTAAAACTCTAGTGACAGTAACACTGTAGTGAGAGTAACACTGTAGTGAGGTAACACTGTAGTGACAGTAACACTGTAGTGACAGTAACACAGTAGTGAGAGTAACACTGTAGTGCAGTAACACTGTAGTGACAGTAACACTGTAGTGTGACTAACACAGTAGTGAGAGTAACACTGTAGTCAGAGTAATTCTGTAGTGATAGTAACACTGTAGTCAGAGAAACACTGTAGGACAGTAACAATGTAGTGAGAGAAACACTGTAGTGAGGAGTATGACTGTAATGACAGTAACACAGTAGTGAAAGTAACACTGTAGTGAGGGTAACACTGTAGTGAAAGTAACACAGTAATGAGAGTAATACAGTGGTGACAGTAACACAGTAGTGAGAGTAACAAAAGTAGCGACAGTAACAAAGTAGTGAGAGTAACACTGTAGTGAGAGTAACACTGTAGTGAGAGTATCACTGTAGTGAGGGGTAACACAGTAGCGAGAGTAACATAGTAGTGAGAGTAACGCAATACTGAGAGTAACACAGTAGCGAGAGTAACACAGTAGTTAGAGTAACACAGTACTTAGAGGAACACAGAATTGGAGAAAGGTATTAATAAAAAGTTACAGTAGTATGATAGTTGAGTAACACAGTAGTATGGTAGTGTAACACAGTAGTGTGGTAGTGTGAGTAATACGTAGCATGGTAGTGTGAGTAATGTCAGTTAGTATTACTGTGTACCTGTGTGTATACTTTAGATAATCCCAGATATGTTATAGAGAAGCTCCCTGGCTAGCGACGACGTCACGAGTCACGCACATGTGTACCGCCTGCCACACCCTTCCTTCTCAGCTCTGCTAGGCCTAGACTGGACAAAAGGCAAGGCTCTTGGGCTTCTCCTCAACTCTAATTATAAGCTCCAGACATCCTACGTGCGTATTTCTTACTCCCATAATCTCCTGGGAACCCACGACAAAGGGTTTGGCAGCAGTGGAGGCGTGATTGTGAAGATTACGCAGATATAAAGTGACTAAATTCTCCACCCGGTAGGACATTGTGTGTGACTGTGTGAGTCCTGCAGACGACGCACCAAAACAACAAGCCAACATTCTCTGCAGGGCTACAATTTCTGGTTAGATGTTCATGCCTTATTTGCTTTTTTGGGGAAGGGTACGAGGAGTTGATCCCGGGTTTTTGCAATTTAAGCCAAACCAGTTAAAAACCCAAACTGTAGGGAAGTGCCTAAGTTAGTCACCCAGCCTGGTTCAGTTAGTACCCAGCCTGCTTCATCACTGCTGTGTGTTAGTACAAGCATTCAAGCCATCCCAGCCTAGCTAATGTCAAGGGCTTAAGCCAGCTTTAAAAACTCAGCTGAGAGAGGAGTAAGCCAGCAAGGTCCTCTTTGAAGTTACTGCCTCCGGTTCCACTCTGTGCTACCAGTACAACACTGGTTCGAGCGATATGCACCATCCCTGTTGTACAATTGTGGCTTATCAAGCCACCCAGGCTTATCACGTGAGTTCTGGTGTAGATGCCAGCCAGATGATCACGAGGGGCGGGCCCGTTCACCCACCCGCTCCACCACCCGCAGAAGTCTGATGCCACCTACCATGTGTGCCATTAATCTCCCCATTTATCAAGGTCAATCATCCATATTATACTGCCTACATACCGGGTCAAGAGTTATATTTCATCTGTGTGCTACCTTTACAAAATCTAGGTGTTTAAGTCACTGGATATGCGCAATTTTCATCAGGATTCTGCGAGTATGAAGATGGTGCTGCCACCCCATACCACCTTCCTCCTCCACCTGATGCTGCTTCCAGACCTTCAGTCAAGTCCATTATAGAAACATTCGAGTGTGTTGAAACATTTCTACATCTACAGTGATTTTTTCTTTTGTGCGTGTTATTCAGAGACTTTTGTGTCCTAGTGTAGACTTAGTGTTACATTTAACTCATAATCTGCAGTATTTTCCAGTGTTAACATGACTCACGAAATCGTAATGACACGATTGCAAACAAACCATACCACGGGCGAGGATAGAACCCGCGACGGTCTGGAGTTTTGAGACTCTCTGGTCGCGGGTTCTATCCCCGCCCGTGGTATGGTTTTTCTTCCAGTGTTGTGTTATTGTTTTTTGTGTGTTTATTTTTTATGCATATGTTTGTTAACGTTTCTCATTCTCTTCAGCCTGATGTAAGTAATGTTTTCTCGTACAATTTATTAATCTACTGTGTACAGCAATTTTGTTTTAATTTCCCTGTCATTCACTCCTTGTGAACTGTTTATTTTTTTATCATCTGTGTCTTTAAGTGTTGTGCAATTTACCTTATTTCATTACTGTGTATTATTTTCTTGTGTCTTAACTTATTTTGATTGAATTGTCCTTGTATTTCCTGCTAATTCTGTGTTAATTCAGTCACTACTATTTCTCCAGTGTGCTAAATTGCCCTTTTAATTGTGTGTGTACTATTATTTTTGTGTTAAATATTTTATAAATGCAGGGTCTCATTTGTCTGAACTTTTGCAGGATGTTTATTTAATTCCTTTCAAAACAAGACCAAAGTGGAAAACAATTTATACAATAAATTCAGTTGAAGATTGAGACACTTATGCAGCATATGAGAATCTTTATTCAGGAAACGTTCCGCCACACAGTGGCTTCATCAGTCCATTACAAAGAGGAAGGCGTAAGGAGAGGAGGAGAATGAGGTAATCAGTCCCTCAGCCTGGAGTCGATGTGTTCAGTCCATCAATCTTGTAGAATGTAAATAAAGATTCTCATATGCTGCATAAGTGTCTCAATCTTCAACTTGTCGGTTTTTCAAACCATTCATCACACAAATAAATTCAGTGAATGAACCTTGACATTTTATCTGTTTCCTACAGCTTTGTAAATGTTGAATTTCCAGTTCTGTATCTTGTATCATTTTTATTCACATTATCGATATTTCTTTGAATAAATTCACTCTTAGTGAATTAGGGAAAGTGTTCAAACCAGTTGTTTCTTGTTATTTTATTGTTCTTCTAAGTTATATTTTCTCTGTGCAAAACTTTTATTGATACATTGACCAATTCTGCAAATGACTTTTTTGTGCAACATTAACTGTTCTACAGTAATTTTTTTCTTTTTCAAAATTTTTTGAAGTGTTATTCTTGTGCTCTGTTTTGTTTATCAATTGATAATAATTCCTTAAAGAGTGATATAGTGTAATTCAGTGCAATATTTTCAGTATATTAAATAAGTTGTATTACCATTGTATAATATTTTGTTTTGTGCCATCTTTAGAAAATTTGTTTTCCCGGCATATTTCCAATTTCATACAATTTAGCGATTTTATTTTACTTTTTCATTGATTTACAATTTTTTTATCATATTTCTCTACTGAATTGAGAGTAAAGACAGCTCATTTTTTAAATTAATTCAAATTAAAGTAATATTTCCGTCTTCTTCGATTTTTTAAGTATTTTCATATCTTTACCAAGTAAATTTCAGTGAGTTTTCTTTCCCATTCAGTGCGTCTTATAAATTTTATTTGCTTATGCATAGTAAGCATCTAGATTTTCAATTTAATAAAACTTTGTCGTAGACTTTTATTATTCTTTGCTCTCAGTGTCTTTGTGTAACTTCTATGAAATCACGTCTCAACTACCTTTGAGCAATGCCTTATTGAATAACGTCAGTCAGGCCAGTGTAATACCTGTGCTAAATTCAAATGGTTTTTTACCGACTGGCAGACCACATCTAGCTCTTATTCAGTATAGTTGTTTACACAGCTGGTATCCGAGATTTGTCACACTGCTGCAGAATGTGAAGCTCACATTAGGTCCTTATAGATATGTGCATTGCCTATTAACATAGTCAAGCTGTCAGGCACTGGTAAAACTGTCACTCCTGTCTGGAATTCAGTCCTTACAATATTTTGCACACAGGAAAGTGTACAGTTACCTCGGGTTTAAGAGGAACTTCGGACAACCTTGGGTACTGAGACTACTATCCTTGCGATAGCTAATTGTTTAAGTGGTTGTTCCTCTATGGGGAAAGCCATGTCGAGAAACGACTACTTGAAATGAGTTATGCCATCGCTTGTTGATGTCACAGGCTGTCTGCAGAAAGACTTTTCTGTCGTGGCTAGCGCACTCACTGGAGTGTCTCTTGTTGTCCCTCATGTTCCAGATGGTGATAACGTCCTAGATGACGAGTTGATAAGTTTGTTTGCCGAGCCATCATTACATATTGTAAGAGATAATAAGATCCATTTCTTCCTTGATAACCATTGTTGACCTTGTTTACTATCCTTACCTTTTTCATGTAGAGGATGAGTTGTCATCTGACCAGAAGATCAGTGTTATTTCAACCGAGGAGAGTCAATCCACTCCACCTTCAGAGGAGAAAGACTTAACTTCCACTGACTTCCCAGACGAGGTCAAGCGTTTGCTTCATCTTGTGAACGTCATAGAGCCAATGCCTTACCAGGTGAGAAGATGGGTATAACGAACCTATTGTCCCAACGTATCCCACTTGAACCTGGAACCAGACCTATTTATGTAACTGCATACAGAATGCCTCATTCACAAGTTGCTGTCACAGAAGAAATGATCAATAAGATGCTTAATGGTGTTATCGCACCCAGTAATTCACCCTGGAATACACCCTTGATCCTAGTAGCTAAGAAGGACGGTATTTGGCGCCTGGTGATTGACTTTAGGACGCTAAATGCAAAGACATTTCCAGATCGTTTCCCACTTTCTGTACTTAGTAAGCTTGAAGAAGACAGTTTAAAGATCAAACTGTCTAAATGTCAGTTTTTCAGATCAGAAATCAAGTTTACTGGTCACATAGTCACTCCTAGAGGAGTGACGCATTACAAATTGCAAATTACAATCCTGATGATTTCATAGCATCCCGTAACAGCTTAACTCAAGGTGCTTTTATAAGAATTTAAGAAACGCTTCATAAATCAACAGCAGAATTTACACGAGTCACTAATACTCAAGCAAAACCAAACCAAATTTAAAGTAGGTTCGAGAGTTATGCAGACTAACTCTAATAAAACATCCACAATGCCTAAGCTCGATCAAAAGTTTGTTAGCTCATATCGAGTAGTAGAACATGTCAGTGGCAATAAATATAAAGTTAGAGAAATCAGTACCAGTCAGTATAAAGAACTGCACTTAGAACATATGATGTCAGTATGCAAAGATGACGAGGTTCCTAACATCAAGACGAATGTGACAGACTTTGACAATCCTCCTGACTCAGTACCCTCTACCTCTAACAGCCAGACAGATGAACAACCTGATTGTCATTATTCCCTATGTACATGACAAGTATTGAGAAAATCCCAAATATCATTTGCAAATACCAGTTTAGTTCCTCCTCAACCACGGCATGTGTTAGCCATTGCAACAGAATTTGATCCTCCAGAGATGATCACTCTGTATATGTAAATCTCACCCTAGTAGAGTTGGGGTTAAATGTAAATAATCTCTATAGATAGATATCCTAGTCTAGAGAGTATTGTAACTGTATGTTTACTATATCAACTTACTTATGTTCAAAAAAGAAAATTGTGTGTCTTCACATTCTCTCCAAATTCTGAGATTTAACAGTGAAAGACTTGGGTGCACCAAGTCTGCCTTTTCTGTTAAAAGCTCTCTTCTTTGCAAATATACTTCCTCAGAATCTGCAGATCACATGAATACAGATTGATCATCTCTTTCTCTTTGTTGATCTTCTCTATTTTTGTCTCAAACTCTTGTTGTACTATACCATCGTTGATTTTAACAATTACCATGAGTAGTGATTTATCATAATTCGTAATGCATTACAATCAGTATCATTCTTATATATTGTTCTTATGTTCAACTGTTGTGAATATTGATATTGCATACAATCAGCCCAAAGCCTATTGTGTGTGTAAGTTAGGTGTATGTTGGGATACCATACATTAGCATTACCGAGCTGTCAGTAGTGTTACCGTTTACATTGGTAGTATACTTAAATAATCCCAGATATGTTACAGAGAAGCTCCCTGCTTAAAAATGACATCACAAACGATGTACATAGGTACCTCCTGCCACAGCATTTTTTCTCAGTTCCTCCTAAGCTTAGACTGGACGAAGACAAGGCTCCTGGGCTTCCCCTCAACTTTCATTAATTATACACTTCCATACATCCTACATGTGTATTTCTCACTTGCATATCTCCTCACGAACCCCCACGACAGTAACACAGTAGTGCGGTAGTGTAACACAGTAGTGTGGTAGTGTGTGAAACAGTTGCATGGTAGTGTAACACAAATAGTATGGTAGTGTAACACAGGAGTATCGTAGAGTAACACAGTAGTGTGGTAGTGTAACACAGAATGCCAGTGTAACAGTTGTATGGTAGTATTACAACCCAGGATTCCAAATGGCCTGTTATCCCGGGTGTAATGGGAGCAAAACAAACACAGCAGAAAAAGTTTAGACTTATATTATCCTTCACCAATTTAGAACAGCAATATGTATAGTGATAAGTACAGTGCACTCCATGGTAAGCAAGGCAGAAATAGAAGCCACAAGATAGCAGACCGTGCTTCAACCAGCTCTAGAATGGGAATGACAAGGGCAGACAGGAGAGTGGTACCCACATAACCTCTGCGATTGCCAAAACCATCTTCTTATTGGCTAGAACCTGATCACTAGTTGAACGACGGGGCCCCATCATCAACTCTTAGCAACCTGGTTCGCTGGTTGGGGGAGATAGCCTGTAAATGAGGGTGTGTACATGCGCCGAATAAAGGTTATGTACTCTTTGCATGCCACACCCCCACCCCGAGAAGGCTCAGGATTAGGCTGCCACCTCCAGTGGTAACCGTGCCGCCATGGAACAAAATAATAGGACCGCCTTTCCTCTCCACCATCCAACTCTTAGATAGAGCTCAGCTTTTCTCGTGACAAAAAGCCAAACCCTAAACTCAAAGTGAGACAGCAGTCAGTCAGGCTAGCTTAGGTCCAAGATACAGGCGGACGGTAGCCCGCATCCCCTCACTAAAAAAAAAAACCCACACCAGGGGATAAAAAAAAAGAGCGTGAAAAGGGGTTACCACAAATAATATAACATCCTAACCTAAATAAATAAAAATATTAGACTCTAGATAAAGAGTCCGCCAACACATTTTCTTTGCGGCAATATATTTAATTCTGAATGAGTATGGTTGCAGTCTTAGCGTCCAGCGCATGAGCCTTGTGTTGTGGTTCTTCATGGCTTGGAGATATAATAGAGGATTGTTATCACTGTAGACTGTGACCACCTGCGATGTCTGGCCCACATATAAACATCGAAATGCTCCAAAGCCAGTACCAGCGCGAGGGCTTTTTTTCAATGGTAGAGTAAAGCCCTCTGATGTGGCTGGAAACTTGGCTGAAAAGTATGCTACAGGCTGCAACTCCTCATTCTCGTTTTGTAATAGTACTGCCCCAACCCCAGACTCACAAGCATCAACCTGTAATGAAAAAGGTTTGGAGAAGTCTGGAGACAAGAGAATGGGTGCAGTATACAATATTCTTTTTGCTTTGTCAAAAGCAGTTTGACAATCTGGGGTCCAATTAAAGGGAACTTTGTGACTGGTAAGAGAGGTAAGAGGGGCTACAATATCTGAGAAATTCTTACAGAATCTTCTGTAAAATCCTATCATGCCTAGGGAACGTTGAAGAGATTTCCTATCATGAGGAACTGAATAATCTTTAACAGCAAAAACTTTAGCAAGTTTAGGTGCAACTTTACCACTACCTACTTCATGGCCTAGAAAAGTGACAGTGGCCTGGCCAAAGGAAGATTTAGATAAATTAACTGTTAAATGGGAACTCTTAAAGGTCTCAAAAAGAGCCTTAAGTCTAAGTAGGTGCTGATCCCAAGTATCAGACACCACAACAATATCATCTAGGTACGCTGCCGTGCCTTCAAGTCCTTTAATAGCCTGATGGATAAGTTTCTGGAATGAAGAGGGGGAATTTTTCATTCTGAAGGGGGTAACTGTGTATTGATAATGCCCTCCTGGAATTACGAAGGCAGAGATTTCCTTCGCCTTATCCGTCAAAAGTACCTGATAGTAGCCTTAAGGAGATCTAACTTGGACACAAAAGTAGCCTTACCCACAAAGTCAATTACGTCATCCAGACGAGGAAGAGGGTAAGCATCTGTAATTGTGACCTCATTCACCTTACGGTAGTCTGTACTCATACGAAACCCTCCATCAGCCTTCTTCACAAGGATGCACGGTGAAGCCCATGGACTAGACGACTCCTCCACTAAACCATGCTTTAACAAAAATTCTACTTCTTGCTGAAGTAGCCTTTGCTTTTCGGGATTAGCTCTGTACGGGGAGAGTTTAATTGGTTTAGAGTTTCCCACATCTACATCATGATAACCTAACGTACATTTTTTCGGCACATCCGAAAAAATATTAGGATATGACTGTAGAAGCTCAGTTAAATTTGTTGCTTGAGTTTCAGATAGTCCCTCCATTAAAGGGCTAGGATCCTTGAGGACAGAATTTGAAAGTTTAATATTAATTTCAGAGATAGAGTGCAAAGAATCAGAGTCGTCCTCAGAGGTAGAGGACAGAGTCATTACTGGGACTTTATCTGGTGTATGGAAATATTTTAATTGATTAATGTGGTAAGTTTTAGTTTTTGAGGTCTTGTCAATGGGAGCTACCACATAATTTACATCAGATAATCTACTTACAATCTGCATAGGTCCCGTAAATCTAGCTTTCAAGGTGTGGCCAGGTATAGGTTCCTGCACCAACACCTTGTCTCCTGAATGGAAGGAGCGGAATTGTGCACTTCTGTCATACCTGTTTCATCTTACTTTGAGCTGTCTTTAGGTTAGCCTTGGCTAACTGACGTGCCACCTGCAACCTTGAAGGCGGGTTGTAGAGTGTTGAGCTAAAGTCTTTTCCCATCCATCCTTCTTTGAGCACCCGAAGAGGACCTCGTACATTGTGCCCAAAGATCAGCTCAAACAGACTATATCTGTTAGACTCTTGCACCGTCTCTCGTACTGAGAACAGCAACAAAGGTAGTGATTCATCCCAGTCTGTAGGAAAGTGCATGCAAAAAGTTCTCATCATGGTTTTTAACGTCTGATGGAATCTTTCCAAGGCGCCTTGGGACTGAGGATGATAGGCAGTGGATAAGTTGTGGATTATCCCTAACCTAGTTAATTCTTCCCTAAATGCTTTGGCAGTAAAGTTAGTACCTTGATCACTTTGAATAGTTTTAGGAATGCCAAAACAAGAAATGAATTTGGTTAAAGCTTTGAGAATAGCTTTAGTATTAATACTGCGCATGGGAATTGCTTCAGGATATCTGGTTACTTTATCCATAATCTTAAATAAATATTGATTTCCAGACTTTGACCTAGGTAGTGGACCTACACATCTATAATTAAAATCTGCAAAAGGTTCTCCATCAGCAGGTATAGGTTGGAGAGGTGCAGGTTTAATGGAATGTCCAGGTTTCCCTACTTGCTGACACTCTCGGCAACACCTAATATGATTCTTCACATCTTTCTTTAATTTTGGCCAATAAAATTCTTTTGTGATTCTATACAAGGTTTTTGTAATTCCTAAGTGACCTCCTAATGAAGTATTATGAGCTATATTTAATATTTGAGATCTAAACTTGGTTGGAACCACTAACCTGTCATACAATTGCCGGCCCTCTATCTCCTTACCAGTCTCAGTGCAGATCAAATAATCGTTTTTAACTTCATAAATGACCGGATGACCCAAAGAGGATTTACCCATGGCTGCCTGAAAAGCGAATTTTAAAGAAGGGTCCTTTCGTTGTTCCTCCCGGAAGGACAGTCCCTCGGGCATGGAAACAGACATCTGGCAATCCTGCAACCTAGGAATAGGAAGGCTTGATCGGGGTCTGTTCACTTGATTTACGAGGCTCCGGCCGGTGTGCCTCATAAAACAATGTGGCTATTCCGAGATCGGAGTCGTCCAAGGATAGGTCAACATTCTCTCCAGACAACCCTTGGGATGTTGCCCAAGTTATGGCCAACACCGGAGAAGAATTAATCATTATAGGTTCAGGACACGCACTAACAGTAGTAATGTTATTACCCAGTAATAACATGGCATCTTTCATGGGGAATCCTTTTGAGACACCTACAGTCAAGTACCCAGTGTAATATTTGCACTGTACATAAATTTTATGCAAAGGGACAGAATATATAGCTCCTCCAAATGCTTCCAATAAAACAGAGGAATTCAAGGAAGTGTTCTCTGAAAGGGGTAAAATTCCTTCTCTTACAAGTGAGCAATATGCTCCAGTATCTCTAAAGGTCTTTACTTCAGTTGTTTCTGAGTTTTCCTGAAGGGAAATAAGACTCTTGCAATAAGGGGCCATACCTTTTTCTACTTCTCTCGGGGACATGTTACTAGGGATATTAGAGATTTTCCCAATGAGTTGGGGGTTTGTGGGGGCAGTTGGGACGGATATGACCTACTTTGTTACAGAGGAAGCAGACGACAGGCTTGCCCTTTACTCCCTGAGGACGTTTCAACTGTTGTCGCTCTGGCTGGTGTCTCTGGATACTGTTGTCGAGATGCACCCTGTTGAGTAATTTGTCTCTCAGCACGTGGACCATAAGTTGAGAAGCGTGGCTCACCAGGTGACTTAGTTGGCTGACGTAGACGTTCTCCCTCCGGCTGGCACTTCATTCTCCAAGGTTGACGATCTCTGCTCATGCCAGGCTGTTGAAAAGAGAGACGGGACCGCTCGGACAAGGAGCGGTTAGTTTCGAAGGTATCAGTCAACCTGGCTGCTTCCAATGCAGTGGATGACTAACACAGTATGGTAGTGTAACACAGTAGTGTGGTAGTGTAACACAGTAGAATGCTAGTGTGAGTAACACAGTTGTATGGTAGCATGACTAAAACAGTATGGTAGTGTAAAACAGTAACGTAGTGTGAGTAACTCAGTACCATAGCAGTGTAACACAGTTGTGTGGTAGTGTAAAACAGTAGTATGGCAGTGTAACACAGTAGCATATTAGTGAGAGACACAGTAGTATGGCAGTGTAACACAGTAGTGCAGTAGTGTAACACAGTAATATGGCAGTGAGAGTAACACAGTAGTATGGTAGTGTTAGTAAAACAGTAGTGTAGTAGTGTGAGTAACACATAAGTGTAGTGGTGTAAAACAGTAGAATGTTAGTGTGGGAAACAGTATTATGGTACTGTGAGTAACAAAGAATGGTAGTGTGAGTAACACAAACGTATGGCAATGTAACACAGTAGTATAGTGGATGTGAGTAACTCAGTAGTATGGTAGTGTAACACAGTAGTATGGTAGCCTGAGTAACACAGTAATATGGTAGTGTGAGTATCAAAGTAGTATGGTAGTGTAACACAGTATGCGGTAGTGTAGCACATTTTTATCGTAGTGTAACACAGT
>NW_026474694.1:0-11145 GCF_026875155.1 Cherax quadricarinatus
TTAGAATCTGTTGTTTGTAATGAAGTTTTTTTAATAAAATTGGTTGTGCTTTTTTTCTGCTACTGGTCTTCAAAATGGGCCTAAAATTCACCCTGAGGTCCGTGAGGGCCTTTATAGATACCATTAGCACATGAACTAAAAAAAGTTTGGTATCTGATATTTTAGGATTGTGATGATGTCCACTTGGGTAGCTGGCTAAAATAATGTCATATTAAAATAATATTTTCCTTTTGAGATATAGGCAGCTGGACTCAAGATTCAATTTTATGCGACAGATTTTTACCTACTTTGGCTTCATACTGTGAAAAAAAGGTAAAAGATGTAAGTTTTAGGACTGTGATTTTTTACCTCAGCTCCAGAAGTTGTATAGGCATGTATACTTACACAACTTTTACTCTTCTGTATCTGCCACAACAATAACCTGAATATTGGTGATTGTGTGCTGGTGCAGGTTGGTGAAATATTCACCTTCTTCCACTCTGAGAGCCATAACATTACTACTGTTGTATATCATTAACTATAACTTTCCCAAAGTTAGTAAGACATATACCAACCTTCATGTAAAATTTCATCGAAATTGGAGATGGTCAGGTGGGGACCCCTGGTCCACTTGACATGGAATGACCCACTAGAGAGGACATGACAAGATACACAATGACTTCGAAGGAGCAGATCAACAGAAAGACAAGTGGGTCCTGGAAACTCAGTAAGTGTAATTAAGAGAATTGGGGGTGAAAGCGGACCAAAGATGAAGTACAAATTGGGGCAAAAAATATATAATGAGCTAGGAATGTAAATAGTCACAGTGTGAGACCTGCCAACAGAGTCATCATACTCAATACTCACCGCCTCGCTTACATATCTTTTCATGCTTTGAGTTTCACAGACTGAGACAGCAGAGGCTGCAAACTTCGAGCAATGTGAAGGACCCTGGGATAAGTATAGTACTCAGAATATAGGTGGACATCATAGTCACCAGCATACGTGCGTTTAGGAAACCTTAAAATGCCATTCACGATAAAAACTGGTGATCAGAATAAGAGGCAGAGAGACAATTTGAATATACAAATGGGCAACGGGGGCATCAGAAAATACTTCAGCCTGAGGGTGATTAAGAAGTGGAATGGCACACATGAAGAAGTGGAAGAAGCAAACTCCGCCGTATACAGATTAAACTTGGAGGATAGACATGACAGGGCCCATGTGGCAGAGAATTAATGAAATTTGGGGTATGTAATTACTGGTGAGGTTAGAAGCTCAGCCTCGATCACCGCAATCACAACTTTGTGAGCACACCTGAGTTAAAACACTGCACAATCGTGCTCATCTCACCTTGTGCTTAACAAAAGCTAGTTTCCTGTGATGATGATGTGGCTTGGGGGAAAGAGACAGCCCGTGGAGAGGGTGGTAAGACATCGTGGCTCTTCTTCGTTCACACTAAACCACACTTCATGTCTTAAGCAAACACTAATTCTCCTTCCATTTTCATAAATTTAATGGATGAGGTTTGCATATTTCTTTTTCTATTTTGCATTGACTGGAAAGTGTATATCTGATTTTCTTGCTGTATAAAAGATGAAAATATCTGTCATAACTGGGAGCTGATTGTTGTCCCGTCTGAAAGTTGTTTTTACACGACTGAATGCAGTGGATTATGCCGGGATTATTTATCACAAGTAGGATCTGTTACGTCTGGACGCAGGGACTGATCCAGCAACCTTTCTGACGAGCATTAAAAATCTCCCCAACTAAATCCCATAATATAATAGTTACTGGTTAAGAAAGTTCCATCTGGAACTGGATGAAGTTCGTACAGTTTTAGTCACGTTTGTAAAGTTTCTTGAGTCTGGAAACTGCCTGTTACTGCTGAACGTTGTCTTCCCAGTGTGGACCTTGTTCAGTTTCTTTTTTTACTTGTAAACTTTGTTTAATTATCATCTATAGAGACTATCACATTTAGAAGTTATTTATCAAGTGTGAACGCTCTTTATCCTGTCTGGAAAATGTCACGCATAAAAGACGTTATTAAGAGGTTTGTAAAACAAAGACTTATATAGTCAAAAACATTAACTCCTATACTCGATGCTGGTCCATTATGAACCGAAAAATCGTCCAATTTGTATATACAATTTGTGGGTGAGTTTTGAAAATATCTAACTTCGGCACTGCCACCTCTGAACGCAGTGTTGTTTTCAATGTCTCGTGTTAACAGCACACTTGTGAATGTGTATGTGGACACCGAGGAGAGAGCTAACACAAGTGACCAACCGAAGCCTGTCACTGAATGATGGAAACCCGCCAGACCCTGCCTACTTGTACCCTCAACCCTGCCACCTCCCACCTTCTCTCCTCCTTTTCTTTCATCGCCTCCTTTCTCCTCTCTAACCTTCTGGCTCTCTAATCTCCCCCCCCCCCATCATCATTCCTTTCTCCCTTCTTCCCCCAACTTATCATTATATTCAACCTCATCCTCCACCTTTGACGTCAGTTGGGTACTCCCTGTGTACCGAAGGTCCATGATTGTAGCCGGGGGAGTGTAATGGCTCTTGGTTGGTATATCAATAAGCACCAACGTCACCCATCAGACACCATTCAGGTATCGAACTATGCAACCATCAGGATTTACATATCAAAACATGAGGCAAAAATCTATAAGTAATTTACAGGTTGATTTACAAGTGAATTCCTAATACCTGGTTATATCACGGAATATGTTGGAGGTGAGAGGCTGGGGTGTCGTGTACGTAACACAGCAACGCAAGAGTACACAGGCGTATAAGGGATAACACGAGAGTATATAGGAGTGCAGGGGAGTACATAAAAATAAAAAGTAAATAACAAACAGTATATGATCAGTATATTGATCAGGCCCTGATCCATCATGAGGCCTGGTCACAGACCGGGCCGCGGGGGCGTTGACCCCCGAAAACCTCTCCAGGTATATGTTAGTACATAATAATATATAGGGGTACATGATAATACATTAGAGTGCATATTGTTTGAGAACACTTAATGATAGTACATGAGAGTGCAAGGTTATGAAAAATAGGAAAGGGCTAAGAAGACCAGAATGGAGTGCAATCACAGGAGACATAGACTTCAGGTGTCACTCAAGAAGGAGGACCTCAGGGTGAGCATAGAATCTGAACCGCACATCAGACGTATAACTTCTGCAACATACGTGCGACTGACATCTCTAAAATTAACCTTCAAAAATCTCAACAAACAATCCTTCACGACACTATGTACGACTTGTATCAGTTCCAACTTGAAGTATGCAGCACGGTATGGAATCCACACCTGATCGAGCATTTCATGAAACTTGAAAAAGTGTGGAGGTTTGCAAAGGGACTAATCACAGAGGTAAGAGTTATGAGACATAAGGAAATATTAAAGGAACTAAACCTGATGACACTAGAGAACTGAAGTTCCAGACATGATAACGATGAATAAAACATGTAGATGAATTGTTAAAGTGGACATGGGGAGGCTGTTCAAGAGGAAGGAAACAGGTATACGAGGGCACAGTTGGAAGATAAAATTACAGAATAGTCAAAAAGATTTCAGGAAGTATTTTCTCAGCATAAGAGTGATCAGAAAAATTTTCCTCGGCTTCAGAGTAGTCAGGGAGAACAATGACTTGGACAACAAAGTGGTAGATCCCGGACCTATACTCATCTTTAAGACTAGATATAATAGGGCTCATGAAGCCAGGAGAAAGTGAACCCAGCAACAGCCAGTTAAAGAGGCAGGACCAGGAGCCGAGCCTGAGACTCTACCTCTGCAACTATAAATAGGAGAGTATACATGCGGGGTGCGCTGAAAGGAAAGGGTTACCTGGAGTTTACCTGGAGAGAGTTCCGGGGGTCAACGCCCCCGCGGCCCGGTCTGTGACCAGGCCTCCTGGTGGATCAGAGCCTGATCAACCAGGCTGTTGCTGCTGGCTGCACGCAAACAACGTACGAGCCACAGCCCGGCTGATCAGGAACTGACTTTAGGTGCTTGTCCAGTGCCAGCTTGAAGACTGCCAGGGGTCTGTTGGTAATCCCCCTTATGTGTGCTGGGAGGCAGTTGAACAGTCTCGGGCCCCTGACACTTATTGTATGGTCTCTTAACGTGCTAGTGACACCCCTGCTTTTCATTGGGGGGATGGTGCATCGTCTGCCAAGTCTTTTGCTTTCGTAGTGAGTGATTTTCGTGTGCAAGTTCGGTACTAGTCCCTCTAGGATTTTCCAGGTGTATATAATCATGTATCTCTCCCTCCTGCGTTCCAGGGAATACAGGTTTAGGAACCACAAGCGCTCCCAGTAATTGAGGTGTTTTATCTCCGTTATGTGCGCCGTGAAAGTTCTCTGTACATTTTCTAGGTCGGCAATTTCACCTGCCTTGAAAGGTGCTGTTAGTGTGCAGCAATATTCCAGCCTAGATAGAACAAGTGACCTGAAGAGTGTCATCATGGGCTTGGCTTAGGTTAGGTTAGGTTGGCTTGGGTTAGAGAGGAGGAGGAGTAGGGTGATGGAGGTGATAGGTCTTATAAGCTCAGGCAAAAGGGAGAGTGACAGATCCGTCTGGCCTGCAACAGAAGCAAGAGAACACCTAAGGAAAAGCACTTATGAAATAAGGGGAACACAAAGAACAAAGGCAACACTCTGGGAGCACACAGGCAAACTAATTCAATGCTAATACACTAGAGAAATAAACGGGACACTGTTCGCTGTAAACAGTACATTCTGCTTGAGACACATATGAGGAACAATGCTATTAATAAGTTATAGTATTCTCAAGTACTTACTAATTAGTAGCTGCATCTTCACAGCCAGTACACAAGGCTCTTTGTTCTGCCTCGACCTACCTGCCTACCTACCTACACACTCAGTCTTCCTCACTCCTATATTCCATACTCTTCCATTTTCTTACCCCCTCTCCCTTCTATTCCTCTCTCTCCCTTCTTTCTTACCCCTAATCCTCCCCATTCCTTCTGTCTTCCCTCCTTCTCTATATTTCCACGTTGCACACAGGTTCCAGTGACAGTTATTCAATACTCAATATGTCCCTGACACCAGTGCGCAACCCCACAAATTATTCAAGGCAACACTGTTGTAACCATATTCAGAGTTACACTGTTACATTTATAGCTGTAACCATATTCCGAGTTACTCTGTTACATTTATAGCTGTAACCATATTCAGAGTTACACTGTTACATTTATAGCTGTAACCATATTCAGAGTTACACTGTTACATTTATAGCTGTAACCATATTCCGAGTTACACTGTTACATTTATAGCTGTAACCATATTCCGAGTTACACTGTTACATTTATAGCTGTAACCATATTCAGGGTCACAATTTCATTGCTGTAACCATGTACAATGTACATATTATTATTATTATTATCATTATATTCAGGAGCTGTATAACCCGTAGCGGGTCATACAGCACCTGAAGGAAGTAATCAGGTTCGATCCAGAGAACAAAGTACATACTGGTGTAATCCTTCAGATGATTGATCCTAGATGTTATGTTTGCAGCCACGAATTATTTGACATCGAGATCAATAAAATTTATGAAATAGCTTCTAACCTCCAGTACCTCAAAGAGCTTTTTGACAAAACTTCCACAAAACGGTAAAAACGACTATTTTAACACAGACCCCCACGGTAGATGTCCGACGACATCATCTTACAATGAGACCTCCTCATATCTCGCACATCAACATGCTCAACATAAAAACGCAATTTAAAAAGTGTTGATAAAAACTCCGCTGAAGTGTAAACAACTCTCAAACAGATAGATTGGACAAACAAGTAACTTAAACCTAAGTTAAAACAATACGATTTTTTATATAACTAGACTAAAGTGAATGCCTTGTATATTCCATGTGATCTAATTTCATCCTTAAAATTCATTTTATCCGCCTTATATTTCCATCTTGAAACCTAACTAAAACATTACTAAAATGTTCCTGATCAGCCGGGCTGTGGCTCGTACGTTAGTTTGCGTGCAGCCAGCAGCAACAGCCTGGTTGATCAGGCTCTGATCCACCAGGAGGCCTGGTCACAGACCGGGCCGCGGGGGCGTTGACCCCCGGAACTCTCTCCAGGTAAACTCCAGGTAAACATCTTCAGTCTCCCGTTTTTATAACCAAAATCAACGTCTTCCTCTGTTTGTTATATATATATATATATATAAATAACCTGCAATAATATAATCCATACTCACTTTAGGAGCATTTACCAGCAACTTTCAAGGCCTATATGTGTATATTCCAAGCCATATAACCGCATACTAAGTACGTCTAGAAACCTCCCCTCCGCATTCTTCTTACTGTATTCTTCCAAGTCAAGCTGGCAGAACTCACTGCCTGATGATTATGGCCCTTCCTGCGTGACTGAATATGGTAAAGTAACATAGCTCTCTTTTGTTCCCACTATATGTCTATCACAGAGAAAGTATTATAGGAGCACACTGCTGATGTACACAATTTTGTTGATAAAAAAAATAAAATCTTTCAACAAAGCCGTAATCAAATAAAACTGCTACGGTGTCCTGGTGGATTTTCAGAAAGGTCTCCCGATCGACCTTTCCAAGACGGCAGCCACGTATTGGAAGGACTCTATGACTAAAATTTATTCATGAAATTCGCCTATGTTGACCTTTTTTGACAAAAATGGATCGAAGTAATCTGTAAGTACATTTTGGGCTATTCCTTTTGTCAAACTACTTTCAGAAGAAATAATAATAATAACACACGAACTCTATGTGAGCACCACTACTGTCTTTAAACTGACAAAACCCATACAAAAGATTTAATATATTTGTTTTTTGTAACTCGTTTCGTCGACCATGGCCACCGCGGCTCGGTCCCAGATCAGGCCTCATAAATTGGAAATTAATATTAAAGGAATAAGAGCCGTTAAGAAAGACACACAGGAAAAAAAAGACTAAATGTATACTGAATATAAGTACAGGTTTATAAGATTTACTTGACAAATGGTATGTTCAAGAAGGGGAAATAATAAACCCGAGTTACTGACGGTATTAAACATTTCAGAGACTTTTGTTTCACAGGTGAAGAATATTGTAGTACCTACGTAGATGACCGCTGTTTATCATCCTGCTGGAGTCCTACACTGTCTCCAGTTAACGTTCACAATATATGTGGGTTATGCACGCATCCTAGTCACTTTCTTTTGTACTTAACGATATTTTATTAAATGTTAACAATATTATCTGTATACTGCTGAAAATAAATACATTATCTGTATTTTGTATTATTGTGTGTGATAAAGAGGGATAGAAAGAGACAGATGAAGAGCTTACTGGAAAAATGGAGAAGGAAGAGAGAGGGAGAGAGAGAGAGATGAAGGAAGAGGAAAAGGGAAAGAGTAAGCTAATATTTAAACATAATGAAGAAGTGGGATGAGGAGGAAGCTGTAAAGGGAAAGAGCTGGGATATTTTATTTATTAAAGTAAATATTGTTCTGACGCGCAGGGTTTTAATCATATTATGATCCGCTCAGGAAAGTTTTCTAGTCATGTGACTGAGTCTTTCCGTTGTCTTACCGACCCACACCGTAAAATACGCATATTATATTATAAGCTATTTATGTTTGAGAAGGAGTTATAAATAATACGAGCGAAATATGAGGGGTAAAGGTCGTTTAATAGAGGTAGAAAGAAGAGGAAGGCTGAAAGTGAAGATAGAGTAGACATCGTCATAATGGTTCTCGCCCATCGACTCCCTTTATTTCTCTCTCTCTCGCTCCGTAATTGAACAATTGATTTATTGAGTTAATGACCTTTCTTCACTTATCCTTTTTCAAGAGCCTCGTCCAACATAGTGTCCAACAGTGCCCAACATAGTGTCCAACATGGTGTCCAACATAGTGTTCAACATAGTGTCCAACATAGTGTCCAACATAGTGTCCAACATAGTGTCCAACACAGCAAAAGGGAAAGTATCTTCTGCTTTAATGCTTCAACTTCACCTTTCTGTTTCTTCGTGTCTTTCTCTGCAAGACTCTTGATTCTCTATCTTCTTTACAATAACATCTTCATGCACTTTGTTTAGGCATGTTATTTTCTTTTATCCGCTTTCTGTTATGCTGCAGTGTAGCTAGAATGAGCGGAAAGTAACATTATCTAGACCAGGGGTTCCCAGTCCCATGAATCCCTTCCTGGGGGGAAACTTGGATATTCCAGGGATGGAGAAATATAAACAGATGAAGACAAAGTGGCCAAAGTAGTCTTCTGGATCGTTAAGAGCAGATGGTAAAGGTGAGCAACGTTAGTGTTGGAGAGAAGCTTAGAATGTGAAGGTGGTGTGTGGGTGTGGATGTGCTGAAATGAGGGTGGTGTTCGGTTAAGAGTGCTGCAGGAGTTGAGACATAGCTCTTGGCCCAACCTCTTCGCTAGTCGCTACTAGAACACTCTCTCCCCACTCTAAGAGCCTTATCATACCTCTTAAAGTTTACCTGGAGTTTACCTGGAGAAGGTTCCGGGGGTCAACGCCCCCGCGGCCCGGTCTGAGACTAGGTTTCATGGTGGATCAGGGTCTGATCAACCAGGCTTTTACTGCTGGCCGCACGCAAGCTGACGTACGAACCACAGCCCCGTTGGTCAGGTACTGGCTTTAGGTGCCTGTCCAGTGCCTTCTTGAAGACAACCAGGGGTCTATTGGTGATCCCCCTTGTGTATGCTGGGAGGCAATTGAACAGTCTTGGACCCTGTTTCCACTACTTCACTCTCCAGATTGTTCCACTTCCTCGTAACTCTAAGGCTAAAGAAATACTTTCTAACATCCCAATGACTCATCTGAGTTTTCAACTTCCAGTTGTGTCCCCTTGATGCATAACAATGTCCTATCTTTAAAACATTCTAGCCCTATCCCATTTGTCAATTTCTCTCAGTATTTTATTTGTCATCATGTTTCCCCTATCCTTCCTATCCTCTATGTCATCAGGTTGAGTTCCCTCTCCCCATAAGACATGCCCCTTAGCTCCGGAACTAGTCTTGTTATAAACTTTTGCACTTTCTCCATTTATTGACGTGTTTGACAGGTGTGGGTTCCATATTGGTGCTGCATACTCCAATATGGGCCTGACGTACACGGTGTAGTGTCATGAATGACTCCTTACTTAGATGCGGAAACGTTATTCGCAGGTTTGCCAGGCGCCCATATACTGCAACAGCTACTTGGTTGATGCGCGCCTCAGATGTGCTCGGTATGATTCTCACCCCAAGATCCTTTTCCATGAGTGAATTTTGCAGCCTTTGACCTCTTAGGCTGTACTCCGTTTGCGATCTTCTTTGTCCTTCCCCAAGCTTCATAACTTTGTACTTGCTGGGGATAAACTTGAGCCATTTGTCAGATCAGGCTTGCAGCCTGTCCAGATCTCCTTGTAGAGCAAAAACAACATCCAGTATTGGACTCCTGCTTAGACGAGATGGGACTTACACAGATGACAGCAAACAAATGAGCGAGATACTAAAGTCCCTGTATGATTCAGCTTTTAGTGAGCCGTCAGAAATCATCATTGACTTTCTAGTAAAAGTAGGAAATGGCCTGGAAAATGTTGGAATCCCCTGGTGTAGTCAGTAGAAGCAGCAATACTACATTCATTCGGGGCACTAAACCCGTAGGGGTCATGCAGCTCTTGGGAAAAAGGGAGGAATTCAGGTTCGATCTAAGGAAGTGGAGCACAGGTCCCGTGAGGGAAGAAACAGCAGTGGCTAGATACAAAGTTCTTTCCTTAGCGGATAACCTCAGATTAAACGACAGGATCTAGCACCAGTCTTATGCATACTATCCTCCCAAAAGGCAAGATTAGCAACACCATGAATACTGACCTTGCGGACATCAGAGTCCTTGTGTAGCGTATAGTTGTCGCTGTAGGTTTCATAGGTAGCCTGTAGAGCGTCGCAGATGGCTAGGGGTCGCGTCTCGTCTAAGATGCTTCCCGGCAGTTGTACACTCTCGTATGACGAGCTGCTGTGTAACCCCTGTAGAGGAGAAGGGGCAAACCTGAAGCCGGTGGAAGGAGACAGGTAAAGGAAATGACAATCAGTTGGGGTAAATATACAGAGAGTGCATAAGTGAGGTAGGAGTGCAAGTCAAATAGTAAGGAAGGATAAAAGTCGTAGGGCGGGTAAGACAAGACCAGAGGGAGAGAGGAGAGGTAAAACTTACCCTGCCTGGTATCGGTACAGTTTTATTAGCCCTCATGGCGGGCGAGGTGTTGAGTACAAGTGGCAACTTCTCTGGCTGGAGTACCACTGTCACTTCTAGTGGCCGTGTTGATGGTAGTGGTGACGCCTGTCTCAGCGCCCCTCCACTCCCGCCCTCTGGTGACTCCTCTGCAGGGAATTTACAATATGGCACACTCCACCTGCTCTCCGAGGAACGCAGCTAATAGAAGAGCCAAGAAACAGTTTATTCGAATTGTTAACGTCTACCTCTGGAATAATAATAATAATAATATCTATATTTACTATAAGTACATGTACAAGGTATACAGACCTAGCTGACATCAGTAACATACTACTATACAAAAAGCCGCTTGTTATGCAGAGCATTTCGGGCAAATTAGGGCAGTTTTGTCCCAGACTGCGACCCACACCAGTCCACTAACACCCAGGTACCCTTTTACAGATGGGGATCATAGACAACCGGTGTAAGAAAACACGTCCAATGTTTCCAACCCTTCGCCGGGAATCGAACCCGAAGCCTCACCGTGTGAAGCGAGAGCTTTTTGCCACCAGGATACGGTTAATATTCCGGGATAGCACAAGAAAGCCAAGCAACATCGATTATTTTCCCTAGTCTTACAGGTTCTCAACTAAGACGCGACCCACAACAGTCAACTAAGTTTTAAATATCTATTGACTGCAGGGTGACCTGGGGTAGCAGGTATCAGGAGACTTAGTCCTACGTCTCGGTCACACATCTAAATTCAATAACAAAGTCATCAATGACAGGGTGTGCAGTAGTCAGCGCCCGTACGTGTTTTGTTAGATGAAAGTTTGTGAGGCAGAGGTATGTGGCCTAGATTTACATAATGTGGAAGATGGGAAGAAGCAGTTCCCAAAACTATTTGCAATTTTTCAGATTATTAAGAGACTGTCTAAATTTATATTAGATAA
>NW_026474696.1:0-91832 GCF_026875155.1 Cherax quadricarinatus
AGTGCTCCAGGAGTCCTCTTGGTGTCACCTCAGGGGGAAACCCTTTTCCCCATTTTCCCCAATGTCAGCGGTATTCATGCCTTCCCCAGGTTCATGTATCCAGGAATCCATCCGTTCGCTCCCGGATGTCTCTCCTTCCCCACTTCCCCAAGATCAGCCTCAACAACAACCTTCCCCATGTTCATGTATTCAGGAATCCATCCGTTCGCTCCTGGATGTCTTCCATTCCACACTTACCTAAGGTCGGCGGTGCCTTCCCCGGATCAGTGTGTCCAGAAGTCCACTAGTGTCACCTGAGTGGACTCCCTTCCCCACTTCCCCAGAGTCAGCGGTTGCCACCCTCAGTGACCTCGCTGCATGGAAACTTGGTCTTGTCTAGCTGATCTACGTTAGACTGTCCAGGTGGGTGGAATTACTGGAGGGGACACACAGAAAACTGCGTTCAGTAATTACACCCACCAAGACAGCCGCGACCGTACACCTTCTAGACGCCACCAAGCTGCTACACAGCTCGGCCACCTCGGAGAGGCTAATTAATTAAAATTTGGAATTCCTTTTATGTCACACTATGAATTTATACTGAGTACAAGATGCTTTTATTTATTTAGCAGTTTACAAGTATTTGTGAGTGTTTTATTTTATATAGATGAATTCCCAAGTGTTGAAGAATGTGTCTACTTGTGTATTGTCTACTTCCATCAAAACTGTATTAAATATTTCACTGTTTTCATTTATATTTATTGATTCGTCCGTCGCATTTGATATTTAAAGGCTAACAAACGCACAAACATACACATTCATTAAAGTATCTTCACATAAACGAACCATACCACGTATGTGTGTGTATGGTATGGTTCACACACGTATGTGTGTGTATGTGTGTGTGTACAGAATATTAACATAGTAAGTTAATAAAGCTCTGTTTACAGTAATACCTGGTCTACATGATGGCTTTCTTTGTATATATTGTCTTTTGACCAAAGTACAGTGACATTACACGTCTTTAAGACCACAGGTGACATCACACAACATTATTTAAGACCCAGTCTTTTTGGGTAAATATTCACCTTTCTTTGCATATTATAACTTAATACAACACTATAGCTATCAAAACATTACCTACTAACACCTCTCATATGTCTTTTGCAAACTATAAAAGTTGCTAAGTGCTGCTTTCCTTTATATATGTATTCTTCACTTATGTATATCAGTGTTTACACATGATTCACATATTCCCTTCCCTTGCTGAATTCTCACTCTTCAATGTTACGCATATTTTGTCTTTACCATCACTTAAGTGATCATAATTCTGACATACACTGTACCTGATATGGTCACCAGTCTTATTCCATTATATTTATTACATTCTTAAAAAAAATCCATTATCTTTTTTTATGAACGTTATGCGTCACACATTTCAACCTTAAGCCATTCAAAATTTCCCATTTTCAACCTTATTGCCTCATTTCTTTCGTACTTACTGGCTGACTCTGCTGTCAGCCCGCAAGATGGAAGGGATTTTCCCTCTCATACTACAACTAATATTAATACTACTACTACTACTGTTATTATTACACCTCACTCAAAGACTATATATACCCTCTGTGTCCATGTACTGTTTGTAACAGCTTGATAAAGTTCCTGGAGAGCGAAACGTTGCCACAATAAAATGTCACATTAGTTACACTTGTGTCCTTTTACCTAACATCTTCATTATCAAACCAGTGCTTTCCTATATCCTTCCTAAGTCTACGTTTTTTCCAACTTGAACCCATTGCTGCAAATCTTGTCTCGGTTACATATTTTTAGCACGTTATTTCTGCTTTTCATTTATACACCTCAATCATGTCCCCTCTTATTCTACACTTTTCTAGTGGATGCAGTTTCAGTGCTCTCAGACTATAGGCCAGTCGTTAGAAACCTACTGTCCCTGAACTTCTGGAAAGACAGGTAAGTAATAGGTGATGGTGAATGGACTTCTGCGCCAGCCTTTGTCGGGTGTGGACGTCTCTTTCGCCTGAGTATCAGTAAAAAATTTCCCCCGTTCTCTTTGGGACGCTTGTCCTCAACTATTTTGCCTGCCGGGCACTTTACAAGAGGGGCACTTGGTCATCGGATTAATTTTAGCCAGCTCTATTTTTCAGTTCTGCGGAAAATTCTTTAACGGTATTTGGTGAGAAACCGGTTACTGAACTCAGGTGGGGGTGTGTGGGGGGTGTCCCGCTCTGCTGGGGCTTGGCAAGGGGGTCCACCGGATCTGATTGGAAACTTCAAGTTTCTGTCTCTATTTACAAAGGAACTTGTTTTCCTTTGCTTTCATAGTCCAACTTTGGGCAACAAATCTTCCCCGAACATCGGGAAGCCGGGCTCGATACAGCTCATCCTGTCAGTGGCCCTGATAAACCCAATAAAGAAGAAAGAAGTGATGGTGAATGTGTTTCATCTTTCGTGTCTAACTACCTTGCTGAAAATTAACGGATGTAATAAAAAAAACTGTATTGCTTGTGATATTTTCCCAATGGTTCAGAAATACTTCCAAAAAAATTAACATGTATTTATTTTTTTTTAACTTTTTTGGGACGATGAAATAAATTTGATTTAAATCATTTTTTTTTATGTTTGAAGCAATACCCAGCAGATAAGAACATGAGGAATAAGGGAAACACTGTAGTAGACCTTCTAATTTAGGCTGAGTTACTCTTCCCTCTCACACAACAATTGTTTTTCCAACTTTTTTTTAAATAATATTTCAAGATATTATAAACTTAAAAATGACGTTTCACTCCTCGGGGGAGGTGTCTTGGCGCCGACTATTAGGACTCTTGATCCAAGGGGTTTGGCCTGATGTTTACATCCTTAAATCGAACCTGCTTGCTTAAAATAACCTCGAGCGCAGTATGACGCCGAGGGTTTTAGCGCTGACTGCATGAATTTTAAGATCAGGGAATGGAGGGATATGTTAATTTTGTTAATATGGCGTGTAGAAGTGGTATACCTGCTATACCTGTTGTTCACATGGCGTGTACAAGTGGTATACCTGTTGTTAACATAGCGTGTACAAGTGGTATACCTGTTAACATGGAGTGTACCAAAAGGTATACCTGTTGTTAACTGGAGTGTAGAAGTGGTAAAAACCTGCTGTTAACATGGCATTTACAAGTGTATACCTGTTGTTAACATAGCGTGTACAAGTGGTATACCTGTTGTTAACGTGGAGTGTACAAGTGTACAAGAAAAGGGGCTCACCCAGGGGCACCCAAAAAAAAAGGGAAAGTGGGTGCTCACCCCCCACCCGCCCCCACTGCTCCAATCCGAAAAAAAATGTGATTAAGAAAACAGAAACCCGGATGTTGTTTGTCTGAGTTAAATATTTTTAAAAAACAGTGTTTATAAATTTTTATAGAAAAGAAATTAAGAACAAGATTGTTTTAAAAAGTTTGTTTTTATAGATCTACCTGTTATTTTTAAAGGGAAAACTTATTTTTAAAAGTGAAAAGCTTTCAAATATATATTAACAGTGAAATTTATATATTGTAAGTAATTTTCACTTTGGGGGATTACAGTTATACATTGACTTTAAAAGTGTATAGTGAATAAAGTGTTTTAACGTTATTTACGTTTAAATTACCCTGGCAGGTCTGACACAGCAAAATTTAAAAGCCATAAACCCAGCCCTTGTACGGGGGAACCCTTCTGGTCATTGACCCTGAGGTTAATTTAGTGGGCAGTAGTGCCCTGACTCGTTTATTGCTGACTTAAGCTTTAACAAAAAACTCAGTTTGTTTATAAAAGAAAACAGTTTTTTTTTTAAACCCCTTTTAAATTTTTTGGTGCGGGAAATTTTTTCATTTTAAAACCAAAAAAAAATTTGGTTGTTTGAAAACTCAGTTTAAATTCTTTACAGATTTAAGTTTAAACACAATTAGAAAATCTAATTTCAGTCTGTATGGGATTATCTCAAAGTTTCAAACATAGATTTTGATGATTTTTGGGTAAAAGTTTGAATTTTTTAAAACAACGAAAATTTAAAAAAATTAAATTTCGTATACACTTTATAAAAATAAATTTCTTAAAATAAAGACCCATCGAGGATAAATTTAAAAAAAGTTTTGGATATTTTTTAGTGATCAAAAATTTAAAGGGTGGCCCAGGAAAAAGGCTATCTGCCATAAAACCCTGCCCACAAAAGCCCTTTAATTTTAACCTAGGGGGGAAACCACCTTTTTAAAACCTTTGGAAAAACAACAAGTGTCCCATTACCAAGCTTACTACATTGTAAATTACCTTTTTTCCAAAGGCCCAAAAATTTTGAAGAATTCTTTAAAGTGGTTTTCAATCCATATTAATTAAAACGAACTGACATAAAAGAGATTGCTAAGTTCAATTATTTTAAATGTCCTGTGAAGGGAAAAACCCTAGAACTGATTAATTTCTTTCTGGTGGTAAAGGGCAATTTTTCAAATAGCCTTACGTGTTTTAGCAGAAAATTACTTCGATCTAAAAGGGCTAGAATTAGACTGCAGTTTTTTTGGGTTTGAAGCCACCCAAACATTGTTTTTCCCGATTTTACAGGCTTTTAGATCACATTAGACAATAGTTCATATCTCAAAGGTAAAAAAAAAAAATAAATCCTAAGACAATGTGTTTGGGTTTTTATCATTTGGGTATTTTTACAAAAAAGTTGTAAACCAAAAAACTTTTAAAAACGATTAAATATTATTTCCCAATAAACCTATTTCACTGGGAAAAAATTGGGAAAGGGTTTTACAAAAATAGTTTTCATGCATAAACCAACAAAACAAGATTAAAAACCCCCAAAACCGTGGTTTAATAAACCTTCAATCAGTAAAAAAGAGTAAAATTTCCCCCAAAAAAAACCACTTTAATGGGAAACCCCCATAAAAGGCATTTATCAAGCTTAATACAATAGACAGTAAACGGGACTGTTTTAAAAATAAACGTACCCCCAAAATGTGTACTTTGTGAGGGAAAAACACTTTGGGCCCCCAGTTTTGTAGTAAAACACATCAATGGAGCACGTAAAAAACCGTTTTCTCAGCGGGAAAAGTTTCATCAATGTTTTGGTAAACCAAGGGGGAAAAAAATTCTAAATAAAGAAGTGTTTTAAATGAAAGGGTATGCATCATACATTTTTTTATCCCCAAAAATTATTTTTTGCTGAAACGCGGGCGCTTCCCCAGAATCAGGAAGTCAAAAAGGGAAACAGCTTTAAAATGTGGAGATAAGTTTAAAGCAACGCTTTCCCGATAGCTCGAGTTGTGTTATCTAAAAAATTACAAAAAACCAAATGTGCAAACACTATTTGTTAAGGCTCACAAAGGTCCTTCTTAAGAAGATCAGTTTTTGGCAAAACGAATAAAAAAACCCCTATCCCAAAAAATCATTTAATATGGGGTTTGGTTTTACCCAACAATTCTGGTAAACGAATATGACCTACCAAATCACTTTTTGGTTGGGAAAAACAAAAAAAAAGACAGTAAAAAGCTGTGGTAGTAATGTTTTAAACCAAGTCTGTCAGACCCAGGGTTTAAAAAGAAACATTTTGCAGCATTTGGAAAGCAGCAAAGGTCAAGTTAGATGCCCTTTGACATACAGCGGACAAAATTTAAGCCCCAATTGATTTAATCATTGGAAGTGATTTTTAATACTTTTTTTGTAAAAAATTAGTAAGTAAATGATGTTCACTTGGGGGAAAACAGCAGGGCCACATGTTATGGGGCCCCCATTCCTCCCCAAAGTGGGGAAAGAAGCTGATATTGTTCAGTGGAAAAATGTACTAGTTACGAGAATAACCGCTGATCATGTCCCACAGAAAAAAATTATCATTAGGGAAAAGAAATGAATGAACCATTTGATAAGTTGGGGGATTTAGACAAATGGGGATTGATGAAAAAAAACCCAACCCCACAAGAGTCTCGACTTAAAACCCAATATTTGGACACTGTCAAAATAAAAAAGGGGGAACAGTATTGGGTTGGGTTTTACCAGGGAAAAATTAAAATTCCAAAACATTTGCCTGGGCAATTATCGAAAGGTTTTTTTCGGACAGATGAAAGAAACAAAATACATGAGCTCGGGGAAAAATCCGGGCCTAATTGACTGTCTATGAAATTTTTCATAAAAGGGGAACAGTTGGCCCAATAAATTCATTGAGGAAATGGGTCAAAGGATAAGTTGAAGACAAACGCCCCTTTACCCTCCCGCAAAATGGAGTCGGGAAAAGATTCTAAAAAACCCCCCACTACGGGGTTGTTTTTAAAATTGGCAGCGCCGTGCAAATAAAGTTGTAGCAGTCCAGGGGTTTCGGGTCGTCATTACTCAGTGGCCCGGGTCGTCACTTTGAGGTCACAGCCCTGCCCTGTTTTGGGGGATTAGTGTGGAGGGTTAAAAAGGGGGGCCTTGCTTTTTGCGTGTTTTAAAAATTGGGGTTGGAGATTTGAAGGAGGGGGGTCTTGCTTCTCCAGGAGGAGATTTAGGGGGCTGAAGGTCCACCTCAAGGGGCCCTGGGAGAGAGTGTGAGGTGGGGGGGTTTTGTGGGGAATGGGTTTCCCTAGCACGAGGTGCAGTCTGTTTTCTCCCCTGTGGGGGGGGCTGTATTTGGGGGAGGCAGAAAAGGGGCCTACCAGCATTTAGGAGCAGCCCCACCTGTTTACAAGTGGCGGTAGGTTCCAGAAAATGGAAGGCCCCATAGAGAAAGGGAAAAAGTTAAGAGTGAAGATCTAAGGTAAAAAATCGCTTCTTTTGTTTTTCCCAAGGATAAAATGTCTTCATTGGCCAGTGAAGGTAAGGGTATTTACTGCCCCTGCTAATGGGGTAACCCGAATTTTGGGGTTTGGGGTGACTCTCGGGGTAAAAACTTTTGACCGGTTTTTGAAAATGGGAAATAAAAGATGAAAAGTTTGAGTGTCCCTTCCCTGGAGCTGGTGTTGGGGGAACATTGTAACAGGTGGATAATTTCATGTCAGGAATGGGAGAAAACCCCAAATTATCTGTCCCCCCAGTGCTGGGGGAAAATTGATATTGGGAAGGGTGGGAAAGAAAAGAGCTGCTAGATAAGTAAAAGGTCAGCTATAGTTTTCATTAAGTCAAAGGGGGGACCCCATTTGTAAGCTTTTCTTGCCTAAAAGGGGGAAAGTGGGGAAATTTGAAGGGTTTTGTCTGGGGAAATTTGGTGTAAATTGTGGTTTGACAGATACTGCAAGGAACGGCAATCCCTTTTTCTTAAAAGGGAAACAACTTTTATGGCAAACTTTGATTTGTATGAAAGGGAGGGGGACATCTCTTGGGGCGGGGGGGTGGTAGCACTTGCAGACTCGTTTGAGAAGGTTTTTGGTGAAATCCCTATTTTTTTTAAAAATGATGGAAGATAAGGAGGGGTTGTGTGGGGGAAAAAACAACAGGTTGAAACCCTTTGGGGTTTGGGGAAACAGTAAATGTATAAAAGGCATCGCAAAAAGTTATAATAAAGAAAATTTGTTTGGGGGTCAGAAACCCAAAGGGGGAAAAGCAAGGGCAGAAAGGGGACTAGCCCCTTAAGGTTTACTTATAATAGCGGAGTGTAAGAAAAAAGATAGAGGAGCTAAAAATTAATTGAAATTCCCAGGAAACTTAGATTTTATTGCTAAAACAGAGACCTGGCTAAATCTAAAAAGATAGAGAGATGCCCCTAAATGTCACATACAAGGCTTTTAAATTATTCCACACTGACTGGGTCAACAGGAAAGGTGGTGGGTACCCGATGAAAGTCAGGGGAAAAATTTAAATTTTGTGTTAGAAAAGATTTTAAAAATTAGAAGCGTCGCCACAAATTCTTTTTTGGTTTTACAGCTTCTGGGGGGCCCGGGGAAAAACTAATTTTGGGTTTTTGTTTTTCCCCGGGGCCCCCAAAAATCTTGATGGGGAGTGCATTTAAATTTAAAGGGGGCCCGAAATTCTTTAAGGCTTTCTACATACGAAAATGTTGTGCAAATTTGGGAGTTTTTCCAACTATGACAGTTTTAACGGGAAAGAATTTGACAGGAAATTTGGGAGCCCAGGTGATTTTTCTTGTTACGATCCGGGGATTGTTTTTTAAAACATTTTGTGACAGGGGAAAAACGGGGGAAAAATAACCTCCTTGACTTGGTTCTTGCCAGTAGGGAACACTAATTAAAAAATCTTGAGGTTAATGATGACCCTTGGGGGAAAAGTGATAAAAATTTCACTCAGTTTTAATATATCAGGGAAAATTCCCCCCCAAAATTTAATGGCAATCAAGTCTCCGTCCCGGGCTTTCGTTTGGGCCCTGATTTCATAGGAAAAAAAAATTTTACTTAGGGGGGGCTTGAACTGGTTTTGACCTGATAAGGGCCAGGTAGGGGGTGTTGGTTGCCGATATGATGTTTTCCCAGGGCTTATTTTCTAGCTGCCATCAAATTATGTTCCAAAGGGGGAAAATTTCAGACCCAAAAAAAAAATGATCCAAAAAGGGATGAACAATGTTTTTAAAAACTTTTTGGTCAAAAGGGAGGGGCTATATAGGAAAAATCAAAAGAGGAGAGGGGCAATTGAAAATGGGAAATTTTCCCGTTAAAGGGGAAAAATAAAAAGGGAATTAGAAAGCAAAAAGAGTTTTATGGGTTTAAAAAGTTGCAAGAGAATCAAAAGACTAAACCAAAAGGATTCTTTCAGGTTTACAGAATAAGATCAGGGAAACAAGATGGGCCCCACTAAAAAAGTTCCCTCGGGCCCAGCTCACTGACAGTGAGGGGGGAAATGTGTAAAATTTTTTAAAACAAATATTTCCCTTTCTAAATTTTTTTTAACGGAGGATCCCAAAGCGATTTTCCAGAAAATGTTTAAATTATGTAGAACAGGCGATTTTTAAACGGGGGCCTTTTAAAGGGTCACCGTGACATGGCCCTTAAAGGCAAATAGAAAAATTTTAAAACCAAAACAAACCCCCGGGCCCGATGAACGGTATGAAAAGGTTCTAAAGGAAGGGTTAAAAAAGGGGCTTAGCACACCTTTGGCTAATCTTTTCAATTATCACTACAAAGGGCAGGGTGCCAGATAAGGGGGAAAATGGCAAATTTTTGATACCTTTTTTTCAAAACAGGTGACAGGCCCTTAGCTTGGGAACTTAGCCCAAATAAGCCTAACCCCCTTGGGGGAAAAATTTATGGAATCAAAAATTTGGCCGGGCATTTTCGTAGCCACCTTGAAAACCCAAAAAATTAATAAAACGAATCTCAGCAGGGTTTTAAAAAGGGGGGCGTTCCTGCCTTACGAATTTATTAATTTTTTTTCACAAAAGGTTTTTGAGGAGGTAGATCTTGGTTTTGAATATGATATTGTGTATATGGACTTCAGAAGGTTTTTAAACAGGGTCCCACACCCAGAACTTTGGGAAAAAATTTAACCCCGGGGGAAATTTGGAGGAGAAATTTTTTCCTGGATAGGGGCGGTTTTACAAATAGGCAGCAGAGGTTTGCAAAAATTTGGGAAAAACAAGTGGGGAAGTGTAAAAAAAGCGGTGTTCCACGGGGGCCCTTTTTGGGCCCCCCCCCCTGCTTTTTCACAATCAAAACCTTTAAAACGACTTTGATGGGGGCATAAAGGGGCGACATCGGCAATTTTTCCCGATGAAAAACCAAAATAGGCCGCCCGGAATTCATTTGACGAGGACATTCGACATTTCCAGGAAGATTTGAATAGCTGATGCAGGGGTCGGAGAATTTGGCAGATCATTTTTAAATATAGACAAAGGGGCAAAGTTAAAAAATTTGGGAAAAGGCCCAAAAAACCATGCCACATTTTAAACTAAAAAATGTAGATCTTAATATTAGGGAAATTGGGAAAAAAAGTTTTTGGAGTTCGGGTTTTGGCAGTAAATCTGAAACCAAGACAAAAAAGGTGCATAAGTGTTCGCAAAAAAGCTAATAGAATCCTTGGCTATATCAAAAAAAGCAAAAAAATTTAGGACCCCCCTCAGGTTGTTCTTCAACTTTATACACCCTTTTGGTTGGGCCTCATTTAGTTTATCCCTGCCATTTTTGGGGCCCCCTTTTTTACGAAGGGATAAAATTCCCCTGGAAAATGTAAAAAGGGAGGTTGAAAAAAGTTGACCCCAATGTATCAAAAAACCTTTCCCCTATGAGGATAGACTAAGGGCCCTGAATCGGGAAACTCTCTAGAAAGACGAAAAATTTGGGGGGGATATGATTGAGGTGTAAAAAAGGGGAAGACGGAATAAATAAAGGGGAGGTAAATAGTGTCTGAAAATAAACTGCCTTGGGCAGGCTCGCAGCAATGGTTTTTTAAGTTTGGAAAAAATTTTAGGGTTCAGGAAGGGTTTTGGAAAGTAATGGGTTTTGGGAATAGAGTTGTGGGTGAGTGGAACAAACTCCCCAAATACAGTTATAGAGGGGCCCGAAAAGTTGTGTACTTTAAAAAAAAGGTTTGGGTAAATACTTTTGGGGGATGTGGGTGGGTGTGAGTTAGACCCCGATAGCCTTTTTTCTTCCAGGTCGGTTGGGCCCTGTTCCTCCCTTAAATCAAAGTGACCTGAACCCGACTAGGGGTTTGGGGGCATTGGGTTAAGCCCCGGTTTGGAACTTGGGCCTGCCTCGCTGGGGCCCGTAAAAGGCCCTTTTGCAGTGTTTCCTTCGTTTTTATGTTCTTTGTTCTTCTTAAGTCTTAATGGGCTGTCTGATGACCCGGGGGCCCCACTAACCCGAGAAGCTTGGAGACGTGCTTATGAAAATTCCCCACAAACCCCAAAAGGGCCCACAAGGGGTGATTTTTTCAAGGGTTTCTTAAGGTAGGCTTCAAGGGAAAAAGTAGAATTATACTCGTTTTTTGTGGGGGCCCGAAAATCCACATGATCCCCAAAGTCCTGTGAAAAAAAAATTATCGTTTCAAATCAGTATTATTTTTGGGGCAACACCCTTCCCTTTATTAGAAGCTACTCTAAAAAAAACATTTTTAGGAAGGGGGAAAAACCCGATAGTCCCTTCAAAAAATGTTAAAAAAAAAGTTTCTATGTTGGGGCAATCTCAAGGTAGTGTGAATAAAGGGAGGATTTGAAATCCTTTTCCAAAGGGAAACTAACAAAAGGGGATGAAAGAAGCAAAAATGCCTTAAGATGTGGAATACAAATTTTAAAACAATTTAAAAAAAACTTATCAAAAAAGATTTCCCGGGAAAATGAAAA
Source organism: Cherax quadricarinatus (assembly GCF_026875155.1). NCBI lineage: Eukaryota > Metazoa > Arthropoda > Malacostraca > Decapoda > Parastacidae > Cherax > Cherax quadricarinatus. The sequence goes on from NW_026474696.1 coordinate 11,216, forward strand.
TTTTTTTATTGCAACAATATGCTGGGACTTTTAAATTTGGGAAAACACAGGAAAAATACTTTTTTGTCTCAAAAAATTTTTCAAAAAATCATGCAGTACACTCCCCTAAACGTAGTTTACTGTCAAGGGATAAAAATGTTTTGATCCTCCTTTGGGCTTTGTCTCACCAAATTTCCATAAAAAAGGGAAAAAGCTTAGCAAGAACATGGAAGGGTCAAAATAGGATGGGGTAGAAACCCTTTCCTTAGAAATGATCAACATGGGATTTGAAATTTTCCCGGGGAGTTTAAGCAACTTCATCAAATTAAAATTTCCCAGACAAATAGGGCAAGAGGGAAACAAATAAACATTCATGGGGGCTGTGATGCTCAAACCCGAGGTTATGGCCCGTACTTACATGAGTAATGCCCGAAGGGAAATACACTAAATTTCTTCAAAAAGGGCCCCGGGGAACACCCTTGAAGGTCAAACAGTACCACAATTGGAAAATGACAGCATCTATGTAGGGACAAAAATTTGCTGCTATCCAACAAGTACTTTAAAATCTCACTATTGAGAAAAAACCCTGATCTGGATGATAATGAGGGAGTTCTCCAAAGGTTTTAAAAATAATAAGAGTAAAATTGATCTTTTTTACAGAACAGAAATACAAAATAAAAGAGATGCAGAGAGATTACCCCTTTTTTCACGTCTCTACCCTAGAGAATCCAGCTGACATGTTGGCACGTGGTTTTTCCCCCTCAAAAAAAATTTTTTGGGTAATTAAAATTTTGGCCCCGACGGCCAAAACCCGGCTCTAGATGAAAAAAAACTGGCCTCGCAAAAGCTCACATTATGCCAAAGAAACAGTCCCGCTTGAAAACAGCAGAAATAAGTGTGTAAATACTGCGAAACAACAGGGAAAAATTTTATTGTGGATCTAAATACTATTTTTTTGGGTAAATCTTAAGAGTTACCCGCTTTGGGCTTTTAAAATTTTTTAAAAAAATAAAACCTGATTAGAAAAGTCTTGAAAACCCCTTAAAAAACTGGGTGAAACTAATACGAAAGTTGTTTTTTTTACAGAATAAAAAATTTTTTTAGAAACAACAAAATAAATCCCCAATGATTAATTCTTTGGCTTTATCTCGACTCAGAAAAAAATTATAAAATGTCGAAGGGAAAATTCATAATTTTTCACTACCTAAGAAGCCCTACAACCAATATTGATCCCCAAGAATCATTGGCTAACAAAACGGGTTGTGGGGAAAGCCACAGTAACGTTTTACATGGTGGGGGAGCTGACACACTTTGTAAATTTTCGAAAAATCCTATGGATAACCCCAAGGTCGACAAAGTGTGAAAAAAAAAAAATTTTGGGGCTGTATTAATTGTCGGGCACTTCGTTTTTGGAGTTTTTGCCCCGTATCCAGGTCCCCCTCCATTTCCCTCTGAAAAAGGGTTTTTCATAAACACTCCCTTTGAGGTAAGGTGTTTTGATTTCACTGGACCATAAAATTTTTAACCCAAAAAGTTGACAAAGTTCTCATCAAAGGGGTAAAAAATCTGTTTGTTCACCTTTTTCCCACGACTAGGTAGTACATCAGAAGGGAGCCACTGACAAAGTCTGCTGAAAACCCCTTTTTCAAATTATTCAGGGTTTGAAACCAGAAGGGGGGAAGTCCCAGACTGGGTGATTTCAGATAATGCAAGAACTTTGTTGCTGGTGCTGCTTATATAAGCAAGATCTTTGATAACCAGAAGTACAACAGAAAGCTGAAACAACCGGGATTTTCGTTTTGGGGATTCATTCCTCCCAAATCTCCAAAGGGCCCCCGGATTTTTTTGAAAAATTTATCGGCATTGTTAAAAAGTTGTTTAAGGAAGACTCTTTTCCCTCATAGAATTTGACTTAGAAAAAATTCCGTACAGTTGTGACTGAAATAGAAAATAGAGCAACAACGCCTCTAACTTTTTGGGTTCCGGGTGTTCCCGGACAATTTTTGAAGTGTTAAGTCCATCTTCCCTTTTTCTACTGGCAGAAGGCTCGAACCTGTTCCCCCATTAAAGGGTAAAGAAATCAAAGAGGATCCTACCCTTAATTTTGAAAAACCCGAGCAACTCAGGGGTAAAAATTTAAACCCCTTAAAAAAGATTGAACGTTGGGGGAAAATTTGGGAGGGAAAAATATCTCACCTCCCTTTTGGGGAACATTTAGGGGGCGGGGGTTTTCCCGAAAAACATAAGCCCTTTAAAACCTGGTGACATAGTGATTATCGACAAAGATGGGGCCCCCAAAGGGCTAATGGCCCTTGGGAAAAAAATTTTTTGGGCCATTATCCTGATGCAAAAAAGGAATTATCAGGACTTTATGTTTTGAAACAAAGGGTGGGAGTGAAATTTTTCGGACAAAAAATAAACTTTGTTTCCGTTTTGAATTACAAAAGGTTGAAAAAAAAATTAGTGATTCTCCCGAAACCACAAAAGACTAAAGCGTTCAAAAAAAGACAAGGTCAGAGGGGGGCGAGGGGGAGAAAATTAAAATTTTAAAGTTAATGATTTTAGTTCACCCGCAGGGGAACCCCCTGCCGGCCCCCCGTGTGGAAAAAAATTTTTTCCAGGAGGGGGGATCAGCCCCCCTTTGGCCCTTTTTAGCCCCTTCAGCCCCCCTTTTTAAACCCTGATGGGCCAAAACTCCCCAAAGGGGGGAGCCCTCTTGTTTTCTGCTAGAGTAATTGATCACGATGCTATGCCCCGTATCCCAAAGGGGCCTCTTTCTCCTTTTCAAATGGTGTTCAAAATGTTTTTTTTTATAAGAGACAGTAAAATCTCTTACTTAGCAGGGCAATTAAGGAAAATCCTGCTCCCACTTTTTCCCGTGGTGACGTTAATTTGCTCTGGAAGGGCCCGTTGTGTTCTCTCTGTGAATTTTGAACCGGATTTCCCCCTTCCCCTTTAGCAGCTTTACCCGCAGCTGAGAAAGAGCTCAGAGTTGCTAAAAATGGAGATTCGGCGATTAACGGAGGAAAAACAAGAAAATTTTGTAGTAAACCCCCCTGTTGTGAGTTTCCCCCGGTTAAGAGAGGGCTTTGGGCAAAGGCCCGGGGAGCAAGGAAACCAAAACTTTTAAAATTAAGAAAAAAGGTTTTTGGGGGGCAGAAACAACGAGAAACCCCGAAGACCGCCCTGGAAAATTTTCCAACCCATTCTCGGTGCTACCCGAGAAGTGAGTGTTCTACTGGGAAAGGGCACAACGAGCACCAAGGAAGCATTGGCAAAACGTGAAATGAAATCCCTAGAAAACCCCCAAAGAAAAACCCTCCCAGAAACCCTCCCTGAAAGAATTTCTACAAGTGGTGTAAGCTACCTTTGGGGAATGTGAGTCGACTACTCGGGGTCATAAAGGAAAGAAAGGGCCCAAAGGGAAAGGGAAAAAAATTGGGTTTTTGTTTTGGGGGTAGGGCCCGAATTTGGTACTTGGGTAGGGGATTTTTGTTTGAAACAGGAGTAGGAAAAAGGGAATGAGAGTGTTTTTTCCTGGGCTTTGGGGTGAAGGGTATTTTAGCCGTTTTGGGGTGACATCATGAGAAAGGAAAGGGGGAAACAATCCCATTATCTGTCTCAGTGCGGGGCAACGATGTTGGGGAAGTAAAGGAGTGAGGGGCCTATTAGCAGGTATAGGTCAGCAATAGAGAAAAATTAAAGGGAAAAAGGGTGGGAAAACCCGTCATTTGTGGGGATTTTGCCCAAAGGGGAGGGTTGGAAAAAAATGCAAGGGCCCGACAATTTGGGGTCAATTTTCCCGGCTTTGGGCAAATCCCGAAAAAAAAAATGCGGGAACAAATTTATTGAAAATGGGACCCCTTTTTATGGCAAGGGAAAAAGGGCATGTATGCCAGGGGGGGGTTTTACTTGTTAAAGGGGTGGGGTGGGAGAAATGGCCCAAAGCATTGGAGGGACTGTTTTTGGTCTTTAAAATAGGAAATTTTGGGGTTTTTGGGGTTTTTTGGGGGGGGGTTTTTGGGGGAAAAATGTGAAGTCGCAGGGTAGTAACATGAGTACTAGGGGGAAATAATAAAAGGGAAAATGAGGAGGATATTGGAAAGCCAGTTGGGGACTAATTGACCCAAAGACAGAAAAAAGGGTTTTGTGGAATAACAGAAAGGAGCAGGAAGGGTAAAGGGAGGGGGGTCATTAAAAATTTAAAATTTCACAAAAAGTTTGCGTGCTAGGAATAAGTTTGGGCAGTTGAGAATAGTTGCTAGTGCAGGTAACTAGATGTTTTGCCCTTACTGAGACTTGGTTTTTTTCAAAAAAAATCGGGGGCATGCCTTTCAGAATGTCACATTTTAGGGTTTTTAAAAATTTTTCCAAGTAGATAAAAAGTATCGGGAAGGGGGGTGGGTGGCATTGTATGTCGGAACGCTTTAAACCCGTTGCATAAAAATGGGATTAAGTCTGAAGTAACACATACAGAGTCTGTTTTTGGGTTTGAATTTTCAGGGGGGCTGAAAAATTAATTTTGGGTGATTATTCCGTCCCCCAAATTTTGATAGGGACCCCGGGGGGAAATATTTTTGGGGGGGAAATTGTTATGGCCACAAAGCCCGTAATGTAGTTTAAATTTTAGGGAAATTTAACTTTGTCATATTATTGGAATTTTTGACTGGGGAAATTTTGAAAAAAATACGTTTCTTTAAATTTGTTTTAAAGGGTTTTTTTTGAAGCAGGGTTTTTTTACGAAACCTACAAGGGGGAATAAACCCGCTTGACTTGTTCTGGCAAACAATAATCCCTTTTTAATAATTTTTGAAATTTTTAGAGGAAAATGGGTGTATGCGACCCCAAAACAATTACATTTAGAAATTTAATGGAAGTTGATGTAGGGGGTAACTCAGAAAAAAGTCCCCCAAAATTTTTGCTTTAAACAGATTTCGATAGGTTAGAGAACACTTAAACATTTTTTGACTGGGGGGGACGAAGAGAGCATCAAAATGACAGTTTTTTGAACACAAACATGCTGCTCAAAAAACGTTTTTTCCCTTATAAGGAAAAATTTGATCAAATAGAAAGACCAAAATGGATAATAATAGGCTGAAATTTTCTAATTGGGCATAAGAAAAGGGAAATTTTAGGCCCTAAACCCAAAAAAGGGCCCAGGGTCATCTTATGAAACAGTATTTTTGACATTAAGAGGGACATTAAAAAGGGGGAAAAAAGAAAAGCTAAAAGGGACTATGAAATTAAAATTTTCTAGGGGTTCTTAAAAATTAACCCCAAAAAATTTTTTCCAGGTTTATAGAACAAAAAACAGAGATAAGTTTTGGGCCCCCCTTAAAAAAAACTATGGGCATCTTACTGAAAAAAGAGATTTAAATGTTCTCGATTTTAAATAATTATTTTCTCTCGGGTTTTTTTAAGGGAAAACCCCAAAAAATATTTTGGGAAACAATTTTTTTTGTGGTCAGAAAAGATAAATTTTGTAAAAATCACATCAATAGTGGGAAAAGGGTTTTTAAGCAGATAGACAGACTGAAGCAAAAAAAGTCCCGGGTTTCCCGATGAGGGTTTTTTAAAGGGGTTTTAAAGGAATGCAAAAAGGAAGTGTGGAACCCTTAACTAATATTTTTTTAAATTTTTCTCTTCAAACAAAGGGGTAGTGCCCGATATGTGGAAGTTTTTTAATGTAATTCCTATTTTTAAAAAAGGGGGGGCAGTCGTTTTTCCGTCAAATTACCGCCCCCAAAAAGCCTTTTCCTCAATTTTTGGGCAAAAATTTCTAGAGTTAAATTTTATGAGATTAAAAAGAAGCCCTCTCGTAAGCATAGCTTGATTTAAAGAACTCAGCATGGATTCACGAGAGGCCCGGTTTTTGTCCCGACTAATTTATTGAATTTTTTCAGTAAAGCTTTTGGGCGGGGGACCCGATAAAAATTTGATAAATTTTTTACTTAGATTTTTGTAAAGGGAATTTTATTAAAAGTTTCCCCCCCCCAAAGACTGTTGAAAAAAAAGTAAAACAGGGTTTTTTCATTTGGGGAAAGGGGGCTCCCCGTGGATCGGGGAAACATGGCTCACAACAGGAAGCAAAGAGTTTTCCCCTAAATGGGGTTTTAAAACCGAGTGGGGGGTCCCGTAAAAAGTGGGGCCCCCCCCCCCCAGGGATCAGTCTTTTGGGGCCCCTTTTTGTTTATATATATAACAATGATCTTGATGAAGGAATTACTAGTGATATGAGCAAATTCGCCGATGACACGAAGATAGGTAGAATAATTGATTCAAACGTAGATGTTAGGGAACTTCAGGAGGATTTAGACAAACTCTACTCTTGGTCAGAAAAGTGGCAGATGCAGTTCAATGTAGATAAATGCAAGGTTCTGAAGATTGAAGACTCTTAAGTTACATTCACTTGTTAGACGAAGAATGAGGGGAGACCTGATCGAAGTGTATAAGTGGAAGATAGGTATTAATAAAGGGGATATTAACAAGGTCTTGAGGATATCTCTCCAAGAGAGAACCCGCAGTAATGGATTTAAATTAGATAAGTTTAGATTTAGAAAGGACATAGGAAAGTATTGGTTTGGAAATAGGGTAGTAGATGAGTGGAACAGTCTACCTAGTTGGGTTATTGAGGCTAGGACTTTGGGTAGTTTCAAATTTAGGTTGGATAAATACATGAGTGGGATGGGTTGGATTTGATTGGGACTTGCACATCAGAGCTTATTTCTTGGGTAGCATTGAAAATTGGGTTGGTCAAATGTTTGTTAGTGGGATGAATTGTAAAGGACCTGCCTAGTATGGGCCAACAGGCCTGCTGCAGTGTTCCTCCTTTCTTATGTTCTTATGTTCTTATTACCATAGTAAAAATAGTGTACATTGTTGTCTATGCTTAAGACAGCAAGAAACAAACATTCTGCTTTGCTTCATCGAGGAGGTGACAAGGATGCAAGGTACTAGGTCAGCGTTTTTTTTTTTTGTGCTAGGGCAGTGACGGCTTGGGGCGGTGTGGCGACGCCAGACTATCTTTGACTCTAGGGAGAGTGACACTGACGCCAGGATACTGATCTGTGCGTTAGTGTGAACAAGTGTCTCAAACACATTAAACACTTAAGAGAAGTGTGATCAGCTTCTCTTGTGATACATTGTGAACAATAAAGACAAATCTTGTGGAACATAGTGTACCAGTGTGCGTTTCCTAGACAATGGAAGACGTGGACATCCAAGGACACTTCAGCTTCTATCAAGTCACCGATACCTGTCGAAGGTGTTGAGAACACCATAGCTCACGTTACAAAGAGCAAGGTATGTTACGAATTTCTTGTAGATCGGGGGATTGCGCAATTCTTGAGTCACAAGGAGTTTGTAATCAACCTATAATCGGCAGTAAGGTGTGGACTTTTGAGTCCAAACAAGTAGGTATTTCGTCAGCCATCATCGAATGAAATATGCTGACATAACACCCCCTAGGGGTAATTTATACTTACAAATTGTATCTCTTGACAGCCCAATGTTGTGATGGTTTCGACAGCTTCTAGACCTCGTCTGCAGGGGCGGCTGTGTAGACGATTTGCTGTCATTTATCAGCTAAGTGTTTCCTATATTTATATATATACACATAGCTGGTAAGGCCAAAATTCTCAACAAGTAGTAAGTATGTTTTGTATGGTGAGTAGGTTTAGTGTTTTGAATATTGGTGGAGTGTGCTGCCTGTAGTGGGAATTTGTTATCATTCTGACTGCATTCTGACCATTGCATCAGTCTATTCAAATCGTCCTGGAGTGCTCTAGGGTTTTTGATGTACTAGTATGCCTAAATTCTAGCGCCCTCAAATCTAGTGAGAAAAAGCTGGTAGGCCTACTTATGAAAGAGTGAGTCTATGTGGTCAGTGTGCGCAGTATAAAAAAAAATCCTGCAGCACACAGTGTGTAATGAGAAAAAAACAACTTTGTGTTTTTGGATTAAAACAGCGACTTTGCATTGTATTTTCATATGGTATTTATTGTTGTACAGTGGACCACCGGTTTTCAATATTAATTCGTTCCTGAGAGTTCATTGTATACCAAAATTATTGAAAAGCGAATCAATTTTCCCCATAAGAAATAATGGAAATCAAATTAATCCGTGCAAGACACCCAAAAGTATAAAAAAAAAAATTTACCTCATGAAATATTAATTTAAAATCCAAAAAACCCTGAAGAAGACATGCACAGTTTGTAGTACTCTACTAACAATGAATACTTTGACACTTACGCACCTTTAAGGGAAAGATTTTTGGGGTTGATTGTGGGAGGGGGAGGGGAGAGTGCCCAAACTTATTGTTTAAAAGGGGGAACCCCTTCCATTAGGGCTTGGGGTAGCAAGCCCTTTTCGGGGGTTATTTCCCCTTCTTCTTTTAATGCCACTAGGACTAGCTGAGAGTCACTGGACTTTTTCTCAAAACAATTATCTGTCCATAAGGCCTGTTTCCTCTCTTTCCCCTTTAGGTTTCCAAAAAGTGGTTCACAACATTGTCATTGAAAGGGTTTGCCAACACAGCTCCCAATAGCTGTTTTTAGGGTGATTTTCATAAAAAAAAGGTTTGAAACTTAAAGCCACTTTGCACCTTTTCCCTTTAATCTTTAGAGTAGGCGTTTTTCCCAATTTCTCAACCCCTCATAAATTCACGAAATCTTTAATGTTTAGTTTGGAGTTTTGAGACGGGTGACTGCGGGTTCAATCCCCCCCGGGGTATTTTTTTTTTCTCTACCCCCTCCTCTGAAGCATTTTCCTCAGGTCGGCCCCTCTTGCTGTTGAAAAATGATTAGCAGCTCATCAGTGGTTAGTTCGTAAATTGTCCCCCTCCCCCAACTTTTCCCACATCCCTCCACTAACCTAAACCCCAAGGATTCCCCAGTGCCACAATGGATTCCCCCCAAACTGGCTTTTGGGAACCCCCCAAGGGGTTTAAACCCTAAAACCCTTAAAACCCCTTTTGTTTTTCACTTCGGCCCAGTTTTTTCCAAGCAGAGTTAAAGGGTTCCCTTGGGCATTTCCCTTTCCCAACCCCCTTAAACCTAAAAGGGTTTTACACAATTGGGGATATTAAAGTGATCTTTCCCAAAACTCTTTTAGGGCAATCGAGTGTCCTGGTCATTCAAAGCCTTTTAAAATTTTTCGCTTTTGTTTTACATTTTTCTTGAAGTTGGAAATGACCTGCGGGTCCATGGCTCCCAGGAGAGGAGGGGGATTGGGGGCCCAAAAACTTCCCCTTTAAATTGAAGGCATGCCCCCAAAAAGTCCTTGCCAATCTGTGGGAAATGCCCGGGGGCATTGTCTAATCCAGGAGGCACTTAAGGTCTAATTTTTTTTCCCATTAGGTTTTTTTTTCCCTTTTTGGGGGGAAAAGGGCATGGTGAAACCCAGTCATAGAAAAAGTCCCTAGCGTCCATCCCTTACTGTTTGCCCCCCAACCCACACACAAATTAGCCTTGAGGATTTTCCCTTTTTCCCTAACCTTCTGGGATTTTCCCTGATGTTAACCAATAAAGGCTTCACTTTGAAATTCACCCTACCCTTTGGGCCACACATCAGGAGAAAGCCTGTCTTTCATAAGTTTTATGCCTGGGTTATCCCCCGAGTAATGTAGGCCCGGGCTTGGAAATTTTTTCCCCAAAACGGGCCCTTGTTTTTGTCGAAATTTTAAACATTTGTTCGGGTTTTTCAATTTTTTCACGTCTAGGGAACCCTTAAATTTCCCTTTCACATTTTTTCAGTGTTTTTTTGGCCCAAAAAACGGGCAGCCTCATTTTTGCCTAATCCCCCATGTTTTCCATTTAAAATTTTTAAAAACTTTCAAACCCCCTTTTGCGGGCCCTTTAAAAAATTCACTCACATCACCACTAGTTGCAGGCTTTTTTTAAATTTAAATCCTCATCAATTTCCCTACCCTTTTTTAAACAAATAAACGCTTTAGGAGCTATCGGTTTTTCATTTACCCAAAACCAATAACACCCATCAAAAATTTCTAACACTTGCGGTCGCGTTTTGAAACACATTTTGCCCCTTTTTTGCAACAACAGTTTCCCTTGATTGCTTTTTTTCCGGGTTAAATAAAGTAGGATGATTGTTTGGGGGGTTTTGTATAAAAACCAGGCCAGCTCCGACACATGCCCCCCATTTCATACTTTGCAATTATTCTTTTTTTTAAATTTAAATAGCCCATTAGCACCCTTTTTTCTCAAAGGGTTTGGGCACTGGGAAGCTTTTTTGGGGCCAGGTGACTTATTTTGCAGAAACAAGCCCCAAAAAAAACACTGTGATAAAAAAGGGAAAATTTACTGAATGTACCCTTTTTGATTGGGCTTTGGGGCGGGGTTGTAAACACGGGCCCACACAGGGGGCCCAATTGGGCTACATGTGGACACATTTTTGGACAAAAGGGGGCTTTTTTTGTGGGGGGTTTTTTTTTTAACGAAAAACCGAGGCTTTTTTTTTTTGGAAAAAAAAATTTGTATCGAATCCGGGATTTATCGGTTAACAATCCCAATCAAAATCCCGGGGGCCCACTTTTTCTATTTTTCCCTTGGGGCCCTCTTTTTATAGAATGGAAGACTTTATTCCCGAAATTGAGATGATTTTGACGGGTTTTTTAAAAATTGAAAAAAACCTTAAAATTTGAGCTCAAAGTACAAAAATTTTTTCATTTTTTCCAAAAAGTTAAAAAGGAAAACAAATGTGTTTACCCCCAAAAACCGTAAACGGGGAGTCTAATATTCTTTCACAATTTGCGCCGGGAATTTTAAATTTATACCTTTTCCCTACACAAATTCAGTAGTCGGGCTTAACCCTTTAAAAAAAATTTTTCTATTTTTTTTTGAGAAAAAAAAATTTGAAGGGGAAAGCTAAAGAAGTAATAGGTGAGTGGGGAAAGGGGACAAATTTACAGAGGAAATTTTTATTTTAGTCCGGAAAAATTTTTTTTTTTGGGTTTATTCTGGACCCAAAAGGGGAAATTGGATCTTTTGTTTTTTGGGGGTTAAATTGGTAAAAATTTGCTAAATTTTTTTCCCCCCAACTGTTTTGGATATTTTAAAAATTTGGGTAAATGGGGGTTTTTTTACTCATTAAATAGAAAAAAAGGGGGGTTCTGGGCGATATATTTGTGTTTTTGGGGGGGCTAGAAACACGGGAATTTGGCCGAAAATAGGGCTAAAAGTGGGCAAAATCGCTGATGCGAAAACATCGCGAGACTGCTAACTTCACGAGAGCTTTAATTTCCAAAAGTTTTCCATCAAATTTTTTTTTTTTGGTGTCATTTGATTGGGAAAAGATTCTCTACTTTTCATAAGTTTTTTTTTTTTTTTTTTTTTTTTTTTGGAAAAATTTAGCGCCCCTTTGGGGAACAAGTCCCGGAGAGGGCCTTTGCAACCCCAAAAAGGGGTTTAAATTTTAAAGGGAACTGAAGCTCTATCATTAAATTTAAAAAATAATAATAAGTATTTTTATTATTATTATTTTTAAATTTTTATTTTTTATTATTATTATTAATTTAGGAAAAGAACCCTTTTTCCCTTTTTAAATAATAATACAGTTGACCGCCTTTGAAAAAATTTGCTGAAACAATTTTATGAAAACAGTTTTTAAAATTTTTTTTAAACTTGGTTCAGTTTGGGGGAAGGGAAAAAAAAAGGCCCCTTTTAAAGAAATCGTCTCTTCCCCAAAATTTTTAACCAACAAACCATATCTAATCCCTATCATTTTGGTCAGTCCATCAATCTTGAATAGAAAAAGGGTCATATTTTCGGAAAAGGGGGCAACTAAAAACCCCGTAGGAAGGGATTTTGCAGCAGTGAAGGTGGTGTCACATTTTTTTTCAAGGGGTGGAAAGTAGGTCATCCCCAAGGGGTTAGGCAATTGAAAAAATCCCAAGTATTAAGACCCCCCCAAAAAAATTTGCGTGTTGACGGGTTTGTAGATGAATTTTTCCCAAGAAAAAACCGAAAACTTTTTCAATTTTTCCCTTTGTATGGACTAAAGAACCCTTTTGTGGGGGTTTGAAAATTTTTTTTCCCTCAAAAAAGTTACCCCAAAGATTGACATGGTTTTAAATTTATAAACATGTGGGTTCTCTAAAACATTTTCATCTATAATCCCTACCATTTTACTCAAAAGCTACTAATATTGTGGGGGTTTAAACCCTTTCCCCCCAAAAAAATTTAAAAAAAATTTTTTTTTTTTTAAAAAAAATTGGGAAAAAGGGGGCCTTTTCAGAGGTTTTTAAAAATTTTTTTTTTTGGGGGGGCCCTGGGTTAATTTTTTTTTTGGGAAAATTTCCCCTTTTCCCCCCCCTTTTCCCCAACCCAAAACCTGGGCCCCCCTTTTTTTTCTATGTTTTTTTTTTTAAAAAAAATTTTTTTTCCTTTCCCCCAAAAAAGGCAAGGGGGGTTTTTTTAAAAATAAAAAAAAAAAAATAATAATAATAATAAAAAAAAAAATAATAATAATAATAATAATAAAAAAAAAATTTTTAATTTTTTAAAAAATTTTTTTTTTAAATTTTTAAAAACCCCCAAAACCCCCTTTTACCAGGCCCCCGGGGGTTTTGGCCCGGGGGGTTTTTTTGGGTTTTTTTAAATTAATTTTTTCCCCCCTTTTCCCCAAAGGGGTTTTTTTAAATTTTTTTTTTTTTTTTTTTTAAAAAAAAAAAAGGGGGGGGGGGGGTGGGGGGGGGGTTTGGGGGGGCCCCGGGAAGGGGTTTTTTAAATTTTTTGGGAAAAAGCCCCCCCGGGTTTTTGGGGGGGTTTTTTTTCCCAAAGGGAAAAGGGGGGGAAAATTTATTAAAATTTTTTTTAAAAAAACCCAAAATTTTTTTTCCCCCCCCCGGGGCCCCCAAAGTTTTTTTGGGGAAATTCCGGAAAAAAAAAAAAAATAACAAAAAATTTTTTGGCCCAAAAAAAAAAAATTTTTTTTTTTTCCCAAAAAAAAATTTTTTTTTTGGGGGGGTTTTTTTTTTTCAAAAAAATTTTAAACCTTTTTTTACCAAAACCCCCTTTTGGGGGGGGGGGGGGGGGGTTTTTTTTTGGAAATTTTTTTAAAACCAAATTTTCCCCCCCGGGACCAAAACCCCCTTAAAAAAGGGGGGGGGGCCCCGGGGCCCCAAAAGGTAAAAAGGCAGGGAAAAAAAAACCCCCCCCCAAAAAATTTTGGGGGAAAAAAGGTGGCCCAAAAGGTTTAGCCCTTTGGGGGGGGCCCTTTTCCCAAAATTTAAACCCCCCAACATTTTGGCCCTTTTTTTTTTTTTAAAAAAAAAAAAAGAAAGGGGAAAAAGGAAAATTTTTTTTTCCTTTAAAATTTAAAAAATTCCCTTTTTAAAAAAAACTTTTCCCCCTTTTTTTCCCAAAAATTTTTGGGGTTTTTTTCCCCTTTTTCCCCCACTTGAACCCAAAAAAATTTTTGGGGGGGGGGTTTTTTGGGGGGGGGGGGGGGGGTTTCCAAACCCCAAAAAAAAAAGGGTTTGGGTTTTCCCCAAATTCCTTTGGGGTTTCCCAAAAATTTTTTTGGGGAAAAAAAAATTTTGGGGTTTTTGGGGGGGGGAAAAAAAAGGGGGTTTTTTTTTTTTTTAAAAAAACCCCCCAAAAAAAAAAAAAAAAACACTTTAAAAGGGGAAAAAGGGTTTCCTTTTAAAAAAAACCCCCCCAGGCCAAAAAATGGGGGGAAAAAAAAACAATTTTTAAAAAAAAAGGGGTTTTTTTTTCCGGGGTTGCCGGGGGAAAAAAATGAATGGGGGGTTTTTGGGGGGGGGAAAAAAAATTTTGGGGGTTTGGCCCCCCAAAAAAAAAAAAAAAAAAAACCCCCCGGAACCCCCCCTTTTTTAAATTTTTTGGGGGGAAATTTTTTTTCCCCCTTTTTTTTTTTTTTTTCCCCCCCCTTTGGGTTGGGTTAAAAAAGGAAAAAACCCCAAATTTTTTCCCCCCCCTTTTGGGGGGCCTTTTTAAAACCCCCAAAAAGGGGGGGGGGTTTTTTTTAAAAAAGGGCCCAAAATTGTCAAAAACCACAGTTTCATCCACTTTTGGGGGGAAAAAAAAAAAAAGGGGAAAAAAGGGGGTTTTTTAAAAAAATTTTTAAAAAAAAAAGGGGGTTATTTTAAAAAAAAATTTTAAAAAAAACAAAAAAAGGGGAAAAGTTTAAAATTTTAAAAAAATTTTTTAAAACTAAGGGGGAAATTTTAAAAAAAAGGGGGAAAAACCAAAGTTTTAAAAGGGGGTTTTTTAATTTTAAAAATTAAAAAATTTAAAAAAAAAAAAAAAAGAATTTTCCCCAAAATTTTTCCCCCCAAAGGGGGAAAAAAAAAAAGGAAAAATTTTTTGGGAAAATTTAAAAGGGGGGGGAAAAAAAGGGGGGGGGAAAAAAAAAAAGAAATTGGGAAGGGGGGAAAAAAAAAATTTTGTTTCCAAAAAAAAGGGGGGTTAAAAAACCAAAAGGAAAAAAAAAAAGGGGGAAAAAAAAGAAAACAAAAGGGAAAAAAAAAAGGAAATTAAAAAAAAAAATTTTTCCCAAAGAAAAACCCAAAAATTTTTTTAAAAAAAAAAAAAATTTTAAAGGAAAACCAAAAGGGGGGAAAAATTTTTAAAAAAAATAAAAAAATTTTTAAAAAAAAAAAAAAAAAAAAAATTTTTTTTTCCCCCCCCAAAAAAAGGGAAAACCCAAAAAAAACCCCCCAAAAAAAAAAAAAATTTTTTAAAAAAAAAAAACCCCCCCCCCCTTTTTTTTTTAAAAAAAAACCCCCCCCAAATTTTTTTAAACCCTTTTAAAAAAATTTTTTAAAAAAAAATGGGCCCCCGGGGGGTTTTTTAAAAGGGGGGGAAAAAAAAAAAAAAAAAAACCTTTAACCTTTAAAAAAGGGAAAAGGCCAAAAAAAAGGGGCCCGTCCCAAAACCCCCCAAAAAATTTTTAAAAAAAAAATTTTTAAAACCGGGAAAAAAAAAATTTTGGGGGAAAAAAAAACCCAAAAAAAAATTTTTTTAAAAAAAACCCGGGAAAAAAATTTTGGGTTCCAAAATTTTAAAAAAAAAAGGGGGGGGTTTTTTTTTTTTGGGGGAAAAAAATAAAAGGGGTTTTTTAAAAAAAAACCTTTTAAAAAATTTTTAAAAAAAAACCCCCTTTTTTTCCCCAAAAAAAAAAAAAAAACCCCCAAAAAAAAAAAAAAAAAAATTTTAAAAAAAAAAACCAAAAAATTTTTTTTAAAAAAAAAAAGAACCGTATGAGTCGTTTCGCAACCCCTAAATGCGCAAGGAAAAATGCAGAAATTTTTTCATCCAGAAGAAGGCCGCACAGCCCAACTAACTGCATTGGAAAATCCCTAGATTTTGAAAAAGAAATGGAAAACGTGCCCACTCACTCAGCACCTGGACCAAATTCTTGGAATGCCCTATTTGTAAAGAAGTGCAAAGTACCACTAGCACTAGCCCTCAGTATTCCTTGGAGAAAGAGCTTAGATGTAGGTGAAATACTGGAGTCCTTAAAGAGTGCAGACATAGCTCCTTTGCACAAGGGAGGTAGTAGAGCACTAGCTAAAAACTACAGACCAGTAGCCCTAACCTCTCACATCATACAAATCTTCAAAAGAGTGATGAGACGGCAGGTTACAAATTTCATGGAGCAGTACAACCAACATAACCTGAACCAGCATGGTTTTAGAGCAGGACAATAGTGTCTCTCACAGCTGCTGAATCATTATGACAGAATTACGGGGGCACTGGAAGACGACCAAAACACAGATGTGATTTACACAGATTTTGCAAAGGCATTTGACAAATGCGATCATGAAGTGATAGCATACAAAATGAAGGCCATGGGCATTACGGGGAAGGTAGGCAGATGGATTTTCAGTTTCCTAACACAGAACACAAAACATAATACAGTGGACCCCCGGTATTCGATATTAATCTGTTCCTGAGAGCTCATCGAATACCGATAATATCGAAAACCGAATCAATTTTCCTCATAAGAAATAATGGAAATCAAATTAATCCGTGCAAGACTCCCAAAAGTATGAAAAAAAAAAAATTACTACATGAAATATTAAGTTTAATGCAATAGAATGATTACAATAACAATAAAATAATTGACACTTACCTTTAATGAAGATCTGGTGATGATTGATGGGATGGGAGGAGGGGAGAGGTGTTAGTGTTTAGAAGGGGAATCCCCTTCCATTAGGACTTGAGGTAGCAAGTCCTTTTCCGGGGTTACTTCCCTTCTTCTTTTAATGCCACTAGGACCAGCTTGAGAGTCACTGAACCTCTGTCGCACAACAAATCTGTCCATAGATCTGTGTACCTCGTGTTCCTTTATGATTTGTCTAAAATGGGCCACAACATTGTCATTGTAATAGTCACCAGCACGGCTTGCAATAGCTGTATTAGGGTGATTTTCATCCATAAAGGTTTGCACTTCAACCCACTGTGCACACATTTCCTTAATTTTTGAAGTAGACACAATGGATTCCACAACTGACATAGGCTTCTCAGGGTTAGCCCCAAACCCTTCAAAATCTTTCTTAATTTCCATACTAATTCTCACCCTTTTTACCACAGGGTTGGCACTAGAAGCTTTCTTGGGGCCCATGGTGACTTATTTTGCAGAAACAAGCACCAAACACAGTGATAATATGGAATGTACCGAATGTATCCTTAGATGCACGCACACTGGCTGGCTTGTAAACACTGGCACACATGGGGCAGTTCTGGCCACACATGGACAGGTCTCATACAAATCGTATCGAATACCGAGGAAAAATTTTTGCGGTATAATGCATCAAATACCGGATTAATCAAATACCGATGCTATCGGTATTCAGTATTGAACAGGGTAAGATCCAGCATCAGCGAGGTCAAAAGCTCAGTGCCCCAAGGCACTGTCCTGGCACCTCTGCTGTTCCTCATCCTCATAGCAGACATAGACAAAAACACCTGGCACACATAAAAAGTCTGGGCTGAATGGTACTGCCCTTGATACTGGCCATGTAGTCACAAACTTAAGGCTGGAGGTGATGTCTAGTAGTCAGTAAATGTGGGGCTGATAGTGCTGTCCTGGGAGACAGTAATTGGTGAAGCTGGTGGTGCTGTCCTAGGAGACAGTAATGGTGAAGCTGGAGGTGTTGTTATAGGAGACAGAAAATGGTGAAGCTGGAGATGCTATCCTGGGAGACAGTAATGGTGAAGCTGGGAGATTTTGTCCAGGTTGTCGGGAATTATACGCGGAAGGAATACATATAAATGACCTCATAGGGGACAGGAGCCATAGTAGGGAACACAAGTGTAGTCAAAGATAAGGAAACCAATATGCAAACTAGAAATACCACAGTGAAATAGCAAACAAGAGGACTCCAATAGCAATAGTGAGGATCAAATTACCAAAAACACAAACTGGTGGGAGCTCCATTGTTTGGTGCTAGGGAGGATAGGAAGTAAGCAGGGAAACATGACAAAAAGGGAAACTACAGTTCACAAGAATACCCAAGGCAAGCGGAAAAACAAGCCCCGGGCACATACTATGCACTGGTATCTGCTGGCTGGGATCTGGAAAAAACAGATGGGACATGCAAACTATGACCACCTAGAAAACTGCATGCCATATGACAACAGGAAAAATGCAAACTCCCATTCCTGTAAGCTTTTTCACCCTCGAACTGTGTTACCTCTTCAGTACAGGAAAGACTGTGCTTTAAACTTAAATGCCAGGCATACCTTCTAAAGGGGACAAAAAGATACAAATATACGGCATGGAAAACCTGGGTAGCCCACTGCCACTCAGGGGAGAGGTTTTTTAGTGCCAGGAAGGAAAAAATATGGCAGGAAATGGCAGAATATGTACACCAAATCCAGTCATTCCTGGAGTGGAAACCACAGTCGATGGCCTCCACTACAAACCAAACAGGATACAGAACTATTGCCGGAAAAAAAATCCCCCCCCCAGTACCGACAATACACCAGTCGATTTAACATTCTTCTTTGCAAGTATACAGGGTCTGAAGGGGCCAGCAAAAACAACAATTTTACCTGTCATCCGTGGCACTGCTTGCTGAGGCAAAGGCAATGTTCGCGGCTTTCACTGAGGACCCACATAAGGATCACTGGGACAATGAAATATGGTCCCAGGTTACAACCTATACAGATGTGTCAGAGTGAACAGGCAAAAGGGGGAGTTGGCTTGTACTTGCCAGAGTCACTTGTTTGCTCCAGAACTGCTTTAATGCCTCAAAATGAGGTAGTGGAAGTTTTAGCAGTTAATGGTTCGAGAACTCAAACCTAGTCTCATTGTGGTAGTCTTACCCGCATTCCGGATGCATCCATCCCAGCAATTCCAGGCAACATGCTGTTAAAATTGACCCACTGTCGGAAATCTTCCAGCTCCCTGCACCCAACATCTTGCTCCTGGGGGATTTCAACTTAAGACACCTAAAATAATTTTGTTGCAGATAATAACACCAGGAGGGCAGCTCTGATATGAAAACTCACACTCATACGAGCTTTTAATCTCTGCACAAAATTCAATTTAACAGAAAATATAGAGGCCTACTAGACTGGAGAATACACTAGACCTTATCTTCACTTCAATGATGATCTGATAAGAATATGTCACCATATCAAAAAAACTATACACAGATCACAACATAATTGAGGTTCAGACATGTATGCATGGAGCCAGACCGACAAAATGAGACTAGTCACGAGGGAGGCATTCACCAATTCAACTTCAATAACAAAAACATAAAGTGGGGACAGTAAACCCAAGTCTAACCAATATAAGCTTGGGAGATATACTAAGCAACACAGACCCAACTTATGCCTAGAACAGATTACTCTGTGGCACTCGATGTATGCACAGCTTATTACCTCTAAGAAAATGGAGGAGTAGATGTTAAAATAGAAAGAGACAGGCGCTCCCTTTTCAGGCGACGTGAAAAAGGAATAACAGAGCGCTAAAAGAGGTCAATATTATCTGAAATGCGTAGGGAGGACACTGGTCAGAGGAAATAGCAAGCATCGAACTTGAGCTAAAAGCTGATTCCTTTAGGATCAGAATTCGCGGGAAGAACAAAAGCCCATAAATGAAATTGAAGAATACCCAAAGTATTCTTCTCCTATGCCAATCAAATCGAGAAACAACGTCCAGTATTTTTTTAGGCCCCCTACTTAAAAACAATTTGGGTCCTACACGGAAGACAGCAAGGAAATGAGTGAGTACTCAAGTCCATAGTCCTGACTCAGTTTTTAGCAAAGCCCCTAAAACCAGACTGAGAGTAGAAGATCAAATGGAATTTTTTATGAGAGAAGCCACAAATAATTTGATTAACACAAGCCTATCCGAAGTTTCTTGAACGCCAAATGACTACAAACAGGCGATAAATGACATGCCCCATGCCACTCTGCCCCAGGGACAGACTCATGGATCTCTGTGTTCATCAAGAACTGCAAGAAGTCCCCTTCACGAGCCTTTTCAATCTATGGAGAGGGAGGCTTGGACACGGGGGTCGTCCCTCAGTAATAAAAAAACAACAGACATTGACCCCACTCCACAAAGGGGGCAGTAAAGCAACAGCAAAGGAACTTACAGACCAATAGCACCTAACATACCATATCATAAAAATCTTTGAAAGGGTACTAAGAAGCAAGATCACCACCCATCTAGAGAAACCATCAGTTACTAACCCAGGGCAACATGGGTTTAGAACAGTTGCTCCTGTCTGTCTCAACTATTGGATCACTTACGACAAGTCCTAAATGCACTAGAAGCAAAAAGAATGCAGATGTAATATATACAGACTTTGCAAAAGCCTTCGACAAGTGTGACACTGGCAGTTAATAGAGACAAAATGCGTGCTAAAGGTATTCAGGAAAAGTCGGTCGATGGTTCATAATTTCTACACTAACAGAACCACAGAGAGTAGACGTCAACAGAGTAAAGTCCGAAGCAGCTACGGTGAAAAGCTCGTTCCACAAGGCACAGTACTGCTCCCATCTTGTTCCCTCTCCTCAACCCCATAGAAAGAATGTCAGCCACAGCACCGGTTTTCCTTTGCAGATGACCCCGAATCGCTGGACAGTGTTTCCATTGCAGACACTGAAGGCCCCAGGGGGGACATAACCAAATTTCATTTGGCTGCAGAAAAAAAATTTAAATTTCAACGTGAAAAAATTTCTTTTCACGATAGGGTTAAAACAGAGGAAATTAAATCTTCATCAGAGTACAAAAAATTTGGCACAAAATAGGCGAAACCCCAACGTAAAGCCCTGGGAGGTTATGTGGGAGGATCTCCCCTTCAAGGACCAAAAACATTGTTAATTGCATTGTAAAAAAAATGACGGTGGATAATGAGAACCTTCAAACTAGGGAGGCCAAGCCCATGATGCACTCTTCGGTTTTGTTCTATCAGGCTGGAATATTGCTGACTCAAACAGCCCCTTTAAAGGCAGGTAAAATTGCCGACTAGAAAAATGTACGGGAAAACTTTAGGGGCACGCATAACGGGTAAAACACCTCAATTACTGGGAGCGCTTGAGGTTTTTAATCTGTTTTCCCCTGGAATGCAGGAGGGAGAGATACATGATTATATCACCTGGAAAATCCTAGAGGGACTAGTACGAACTTGCACACGAAAATCATCATACAAAAGAAAAAGATTGGCAGACGATGCACCATCCCCAAGAAAAGCAGGGGTGTCACTAGCCGTTAAGAGACCATACAATAAGTGTCAGGGGCCCGGGAATTTTCAACTGCCCCAGCACACAAAAGGGGGGATTCCCAAAACACCCCCTGGCAGTCTTCAAGTGGCATGGAAAAGCACCAAAAGTCAGTTCTGATTCGCCGGGCTGTGGCTGTACTTTGGGTTTGGTGCACCCCAGCAACACCCGGGTTGATCAGGCACTGATCCCCCGGGGCTGGTTCACAGACCGGGTGGGGGGCGTTGACCCCCGAAACTCTTCCAGGAAAACTCTCCAGGTAAAACTTTTGTTCACATTTGCAGAGGGGACACTAAAACAACCCATGAAAGTCATCAGTAGAGGATACTGAAAAAAAGTCAGGAAGACATAAACGGGGTTTTTCCCAGTGGCGTGGAAAACAACATGACATTCCATGGTGATAAGTTTCCAGCGCTTTGGTATGGGAAAGAATAAAGAACTCAAAAGGGCAACCTCTTAAGGGGGGCTCCTTGGCATGGTAAAGGGGCCCTTTGGTTGAGGAATTAGACTTTTTGGTTCCTTCCTCAGACCAAAACCAATTACCCCCAATCCCCTTTTCCCTTCCCATCCCCCCCTTTTTCCTTTCCTCCCCCCCCCCACCCCCCCCTTTTGCCCTTCCTCTTTTTCCCTTTGGGATTTTTTCCACGGCACGCGGGTTCCTGGGTAGGGGAAAGGGTCCCGGGGCCCAATCCACTCGTTGAGGTTTTTTGGGGGGGTGGCATATTTGCTGGGGAAATCGGATCCCCTGGGGATGTCCGATCCCTCCCCAGTATCCGGAGGGTGCTTGTGTGTTTTTTTTGGGCGATGGGTGTATTTTGGGAAGCCACCTTTTGGTTTGGGGGTGGGGGCCGAAGGAGGTATGCTTTGTGGCGGTATCCGACCACCCTCTCTTTTGTAAAAGAGGTAGCTGGGCAGGTGAGGTTGCTACCCCGGTTTGCGGGTTTACGGGCATAAAGGGTAAGGTAGGGGAAAGGTTCCATGTGCTTTGCGTACTTGCGGTGTGAGGTCCTTTTGGGGTGCGGAGGGGGTTTCTCCCCTTTTTCTTCCTAGGAACTTCCCTCCCCGGTCCCCCCCTTTTTTTTTCTTTTTTTTTTTTATTTATTTTTTTTTTATTAAAAACAAAAGAAAAGAGTAAAACCCTTTCCCTGGAATTCCCAATCATGACCCTGCTCCCCCCGGGCCCCCTTTTTGCTACCGCACCCCGTTCTGACCTCGCCTCCTTTTGACACTCTTCGGGCACCTAAGGCCTGTACCCCTTTTGGTGCTGTTTTGTCACCCGCTTCGGTGCCGGGGGTTTTGATGACTCCTTATTTGTCTGACCTCCCTTTCCTTTGACTATGCTTCCCGGCCCCTCCCTACAATGCGGCAATTTTCAAATCACCAGCCTTCCGTGACCCCCCGGTTTCCCCCAAACCCAAACGCCCAAAGGGGCAATTGCCGTGATATTCTTTGCCACCTTCTCGTTCTATTAGAAAAGACCGCACATTGTACTCTCCCTTTCTGTAGAAATTAGCCAACAGATTGCAAAAGGGGCTTGGGGGCTAGGTGGCAGCAACCTTAAACCAAGACAGCAGTGCTAAGTTAGTAATAAAGGGAAATAGATTATAGGTTTAATCAAGAAGTGTAAACAAAGAAGCCCGAGGCTAGCAGTTTATACTAATAGTAAGGGCCCCACCTAGATTTTGCAGCTCAATTCTGGTCTCCATATACGAATGGACATAAAATTGTTAGAAAACATCTATGTAGAATGATAAATTAATACATAGCATTAGAAATTTTCCTTATGAAAAAGATTTAAGATCTTAAATTACACATTGTTAGACGAAGAATGAGGGGAGCCTGTTGAAGTGTATAAGTGGAAAATAGGTATTAATAAAGGGGATATAAATAAAGGGTTTTAGGATATCTCTCAAGGAGAACCGCAGTAATGGATTTAAATTAGATAAGTTTAGATTTAGAAAGGAAATAGGAAAATATTGGTTTGGAAATAGGGTAGTTGATGAGGGAACAGTCTACCAGTTGGGTTTTTGAGGCTAGGACTTTGGGTAATTTCAAAATTTCAGTTGGATAAGTACATGAGTGGGAGGGGTTGGATTTGAGTGGGACTTCCCCCTCAGAGCTTATTTTTTTGGGGTAGCTTTGAAAATTGGTTGGGAATGTTTTGTTGTGAGATAAATTTGTAAAGGACCGCCTGTAGGGGCCAAAGGCCCTGCTGCGTGTTCCTATTTCTTATGTTCTTATGTTCTTAAACCCAAACCCCCTCCCACTCATGTACTTATCCAACCTAAATTTGAAACTACCAAAGGGGTTGGGAAAAGAACATATGAACAGTTAACAACTTTTTTCCCAAAAACGTTTCGCTCACAGTAGGTTTCTTCGTCGAATACGAAAGTAGGCGGGAACTAGAGATGTAAAGACGTGTAATCAGTCCATCCCCTTGTGTGTGAATTTTGAGGTTTCAGCCCCCGGCCGGGGAAAAGTTCAGTTCCATAGTCAGGAACTATTGAAGATCAAGCGACAGTGCGGAGATTTAAAATACTGGGGAAAGGGAGGGTGCGGTGTAGTAGTGTAGTGTAGTAGTAGTGAAAATGTACCCTCTGTAGGTCAGGTCCCTCTCGATCCAACACTTTCACTTAAAAATTGCCCAAGGTGTTTTCTGTCCCAAAGATGCCATGTGTTGCAGTGTTGAAAAGTAAACATCAAAATGGAACAATACCGACAGGTTGTTAGGTAAGCACATATGCAACAGTTGACAATTTTTTCCCAAAAGTTTCCCCTCACAGTAGGCTTTTTCGGAAAAAGAAAGTGGGGCGGAACAGTAGAGATTGAAGAGATGTAATAGTCCATCCCCTTGTAGTGTGAATTTGAGGTTGCAGTCCCTGGGCCCTGGAGAAGTTCTTTTCCATAGTCAGGAATTATTGAAGATAAAGCGACAGTGCGGAGATTTAAAAATACTGTGGAAGGAGAGGTGAGGGACTGATTACATCGTTTTCTTCTTACTGTTCCTGCCTACTTTCTGTATTCGACTGAGAACCCTACTGGTAGGCGAACGTTTGGAATAAAGTTGTCTAATGTTGCTTTTGTGTCTTACAAAACAACCTGTCGGTATTTTTTAACCATTTTGATGTTCATTTGTCAGCACTGCAAACATGGCATCTTGGTACAAAAAACCCCTTTGGAAAAGCTTTTAAAGTGAGAAGTGTTGGATTGAGAGGGACCTGACCTATCGAGGTACTTCTACTACTATATCTATATACTCTACTCTGCCCCTCCTTCACAGATTTAAAGTCTCCGCACTGTCGTTGATCTTCAGATAGTTCCCTGATATGGAACTGAACTTCTCCGGCCGGGGACTGAAAACCTCAAATTTACGACTAAAGGGTGATGGATGATTACTTTCTTCACTCTTACTTTTCCCTGTCTTTCGTTTCGACTGAAGAAGCCTACGGTAGGCGAAACTTTTTGGGAATAATTTGTTAACTGTTGCATTGTTTCTTACCTAACAACCTGTCGGATTGTATCCCCATTTTTGTGTTCACTTGTCAGACATGCAAACACATGGTTTGGAAAGAAAACCCCTTTGGAAAGCTTTTAAAGTGGAAGTGTTGGTCTGAGAGGGCCCTGACCTATCAGAGGTACTTTCTACATACTTACTATATACTACTCTGCACCCCCCTTTCCCGACTTTTTTAAGTCTCCGCACTGGTTTGATCTTCGTGTTCTGACTATGGAACTAAACTTCTCCAGGCCGGGGATGACAACCTCAATTCTACGACTACGGGTGAGGACTGATACATCGTCTTAATCTCTACTGTTCCTTGCCTACTTTCTGTATTCGATGAAGAAGCCTAGGAGGCGAAACGTTTCGGAAAAAATTGTTAACTGTTGCTAGGGGTTCTTACCTAAAACCCTGTCGGTATTGTAACATTTTGTGTTCATTTTTGTCAGCACTGCAACAAAGGCATCTTGGTCGGGAAAAAACCTTGGACAAGTTTTTAAGTGGAAGTGTTGGATCTGAGGGGGCCTGACCTATCAGAGGCTACATTCTCACTACTATATTTCTATAACTACTCTGCCCCTTCCCCTTTCCCGACAGTATTTAAACTCCCCCTGTCGCTTGATCTTCAGAAGTTCCTATATGGAACGAACTTCTCCGGGCCCGAGGGACTGACAACCTCAAATTCTCGACTACAAGGGGATGGATGTTTACTCGTCTTACTCTCTACTGTTATGCCTACTTTCTGTATTCGACTGAAAAACCCACTGTGTAGGCGAAATTTTCGGAATAAAGTTGTCTAATGTTGCATATGTGTTTACCTAACAATGTCGGTATTGTATCCTTTTTGATGTTATTTGTCGCTCTGCAAAAACATGGCTCTTGTAAGAAAACCCCTTTGGACAAGCTTTTCAAGTGAGAAGTGTTGGATCTGAGAGGGACCGCCCTATCGGGGGCTACTTCCCACTATACTCCCTTACTATACTATCTCTGCACCTTCCCCTTCCGACGTTTTTAAAGTTCCGCACTGTCGCTTGATCTTCAGATTTTCCCCTGCTATGGAAACTAAAACCTCCGGCCCGGGGGACTGACAACCAAAAAATTCTACGATTTACAAGGGTGATGGATGATTACATCGTCTTACATCCTACTGTTCCTGCCTACTTTCTGTATTCGCTGAAAAGCCTACTGTGTAGGCGAAAACGTTTCGGATAAATTTGTCTAATTTTGCAATGTGTCTTACCTAAAAACCTGTGGTATTGTATACCATTTGATGTTCATCTTGTCAGACCCGCAACAATGGCATTTTGGGGTCAAAAAAAACACCTTGGACAAGCTTTTCAAGTGAGAAGGTTTTGGATCTGGGGGCCCTGCCCTATCAGAGGCTACTTTCTCATACTACTTTACTACTACTACTATACTCTGCACTCCCCTTTCCCGACAGTTTTAAGTCTCCCCCTGTCGCTTTTTCAGTAGTTCCCTGACTATGGAACTGAATTCCCCAGGCAGGGTGAAAACCCCAAAATTTCTAGGACTACAAGGGTGATGGACTGTTACATCGTTTCAAATTTTTACTTTTCCTGCCTATTTCTGTATTCGACTGAAAACCCTACTGTGTAGGCAAAAAACGTTTCGGAAAAAATTTGTCTAACTGTTGATTGTTCTTACCTAACAACCGTCGGTTTTGTATCCCTTTTTTGATGTTAAATCCCCAAAGTCCTAGCCTCAAAAACCCCACTGGTAGACTGTTTATATAAAACTACCCTATTTCCAAACAATACTTTCCTATGTCCTTTCAAAATTTTAAAACTTATCTAATTTAATCCATTATGGGGCCCCTCTTTGGGGAGAGTACCCTCAGACCTTATTAATTCCCCTTTATTAAACCTATCTTCCCCTTATCACTTCGATAGGTCTCCTTTTTCTTTGTCTAAAAGTGAATGTAACTTGAGAGTCTTAAAATTTCTTCATAGGGGAAATTTTCTAAGCTATGTATTTAAATTTTGTCATCCTATGCTGAATGTTTTTAAAGAATTAATGTCCCTTTTGTAATATGGAGACCAGAAATTTCTGCATAATCTAGGGAGGCTTTCTAAAGTGTTAAAGGCAGTATGACCCCTGGGTTCTGTTGCTTACACTTCTTGTTATAAAACCCCGTAATTATTTTCTTATTTTACGCTTAGGATTTTGTCTTGGTTTTAAGGGTTTCTGCTCCCTAACCCCAAATCCTTTTGCAATCTGTATGGCTAAGTTCTACGTCATTTAACTTGTTTAAATTTAGGGAAAATATGCAAATCTTTTTTCTCCTTTGTATGGATGTGAAGCCACTGTGTGGCAAAACGTTTCCTCAAAAAAGATTCCAAGAGTTGCAATGTGTCTTAAAATTTATTTCAATTTGCGGTTCTGTGTACCCTTATCCCAATCATTTAATTTAAGTGCTAGGGGGTTTTGGACATCCGAGCTTCAGAAACCCTTTCATTTATTACATTTAAATGCATCTGCCCCCTTTTCTGCCAAAAATAGAGTTTGTTTAAATCCTCCGAAGTTTCCAACATCTACGTTTTAATCAATTATCTACCTATCTTTGTGTCATCGGCGAATTTGCTCTTCACTAGTAATTCCCCATCAAGTCATTGTATATGGCAAATTTTAAAAACAAAAGCAGTATAATGTGATCCTTTATTGATACGTTTCGCCCCCCACAGTGGGCTTTTTAAGTCACAAACAGAAATACTGGGTGGAAGGAACGGGGTATTTATGTCCCGGTGAGGTCAGGTGAAGAATGCGCATCTGATGATGTAGGTTGGGTTTTTAGGGTCTAAAAATTGGGGAGTTGGAAAGGGACTGGAAAGTTTGTAAGCAGACCTTTACAGTGTTTTAGTGGGTAGCGATGAAGAAGTTTTTGGCAAGGGTTCCCCTATGTTATAGAAGCCATTTTGGTTTAAGTTGTCGGATATAGAAATAAGTGAGATTCCAGGATTCTTCGGGATTGGTGTTGTCTTTTGGGCGTAAGTCTTGAGTTTCTGTTGTTTATCAAGTGGTTGTGTGAATTCGGTGTTTACGCAGGATTTTCCCCTTTTTTGTCGTCAGACTGCTTGCGTATTTTGGGGTTCTGAAAAAAAGTGTTTGGAGGGCCTTGTGTTTGCCCACGTATAATTTTGCAGTATTTTCAAGGGGTTTGTATACCCCGCGAGGATGGAGGCTTGTCCTGCCTATCTGGTGATGTCCTTGAGGTGTGGTTTTGGAGGAGATATTGGAAAGATGTTTTGGCAAAGATGTTGGAAAAATGTTTGGGGGAAAGGTTGGTGGGAAGGATACAAAATCAAGACTTATCGCCACAGAAGACAAACTCAAAAACCGAAGAATCCCGGAAACATACTTATTCTATATCGACAACTTCAACCCGTAGTGGCTTCTATAACATGCGGAACCATTGCAAGAAACTTCTTCATCGTATCCCAATAAGAACACGTAGAAGGTCTGCTCACAAATTTTCCAGTCTCCTTTCCCAAACTCCAATTTTTTGACTCTAACCCCAAATCGGTACTCATCAGATGCAGCATTCTTCACCTGCCTCAGCGGATATAAATCTGCGTTCCTTCCACCCCCGTAGTTCTGTTTGTGACTTTAAAAAAACCCCTGTGTGGGCGAAAACGTAGTCAATAAAAGGGTCCATTTATGCATTTGTGTTTATATTGCCCTTGTGTCGGTTTTTATCCTTTTTTCCTCTTTATATTATTTAAACAAAAACGGGGCCCCCGACTGATCCCTGTGGAACCCCACTGTTCAGATCCCCACCAGATTTAACCCATTTATGGACACACTCTGCTTCCTGTTGTGGCCATGATCGATCCTGAGAGCACTTTTCCCCCAATGCCAGAGCTGCCCTTTCTTTAAAAAATAAAAACATAAAATGTAGGAACAATGCAGAAGGCCCAATGGGGCCCTTTCGAGGGAGGTCCCTTATCAAAACGACATCTATTAAAGCTACTCAAGAAAAAAACCCCGACCCCCTTTACACCAATCAAAACCCCGCCCCTCCCATCATATTTTGTCCCGTCTCTTTTTTAAAGCTACCCCCAAAGGGCCCAGCCTCTATCCCCCCACTGGGAAGGTGTTCCACGATCTACAACTCTGTTAGAAAACCAGTACTTACCTATGTCCTTTTTTAAATCTAAAATTTTTTCCAAATTAAATCCATTTTTCCTGGTTCTTACCTGGGTTTGACACCCTCAGTCTTTATTAAGTCTCCCCTTTTTATGCCCATTTCCCCTTTACATTCAAAAGTATCTCCCCCTTCTACGCCCCCCAGGGTGGAGATTTAAGGCTTTAAGTCTATTTATCGGGAGGTTCCTTACACATAAATATTTTGTCATTTTTCTGTATGTTCTTAACGAGTCTATGTCCATCCTGTAGTAAGGGGACCAAAAAATGAGCAGCATAATCTAAAAGAGGCCCCACTAGTGTGAAAGCGTAAAAAAACTTTTGGGCTTTTTACTTGGTATAAACTTTGGGAATAAATACCGACAAATTTGGGTTTTGAAAGACAGTAAGCAAACATATTGCAATTTAAGAAAGTTTTGGCCTGGGACCTTGATCACTTTAACAACAGAGGTAGAAGACATTATTTTAAAGGCGGAAAGGGGAGATGTGACGCACGTGACCTGAGGAATGTCATAAGAAATTGAATGGAGGAACACTGTAGAGGCCTACTGGCCCCCTGGAGGCAGGTCCCCTTTTCAAAAACAACCTTGCCTATGGAGGGGGGTGACGATGAAATCATGTGTCCTGTGTTGTTTGGGTTGGTGCTGCTTAAGTATCATGTATGCCAATGTTTTTGAAATTTTGTAGTTTCCAGTGTTGCGTTCTATAGTGTCGGTGACGGTGATTAGTGAGGCTTCTAGGCACCGTCGGCGTCTGAGGTCTGGTTCGGTGAGAACGAGTTGTGCCTCGTCCCAGTTCATCAAATGCCCCGTGGAGTCTCTGTGGAGGACACAGGCGTACCTTACATCGTCTCTGTTAGAGGCATTTCGATGCTCATTCAGGTGGACTGCAAGATCTCTGCCTGTCTCGCCTACATATTTCTTGGGACAGAACCCACAGGGGATAGTGTAGACGCCTGCTGTAGAAGTTAGAGGTGTGGGGCTGCGTTTAGTAGTGAGGTCTTTGATAGAGGATGTGTTTATGGTGGAAACGTTGATGTTACTCATAGCAAGTGCCCGGCGATTTATTCGTGGCAACATCGCCACATGGGAGTACTATGAACTGTTTAGGGGGCTGTTCCATGGGCGGTTTGTTGAGGATAGCTTGTGCCTTGAGTCTGCAATCTCGGATGAAGAAAGATGGGAACTGAAGACGTGTAAAGGCTTGTGTTATGTGAGTGCATTCTTCTTCTAGAAAACAAGGGCTGGAGATGCGAAGAGCTCTCAAGAAGAAGCCAATGAGGACTCCTCTCTTAGTGCGGGTATCTTGGTGTGAATAAAAGTGTATTAGATCGTCCTTGTTGGTAGGTTTTCTATACACTTTGAAGAGAAGTTTGTCACTGTCAGGAGATCTGCACAGTAGAACGTCGAGGAAAGGAAGTTTGCCATCATTTTCGAGTTCAAGTGTAAACTTTATTGATGGTTCAACTGCATTGATCTTGTTGAGAAGGGCCTGGATATTGAGACGTCTCGGATAGAAAACTGCATGGGCCAGTAGGCCTTCTACAGTGTTCCTCCATTCTTATGTTCTTATGACATTCCTCAGGTCACGTGCGTCACATCTCACTCTCCGCCTATATATATAATGTCTTTCTACCTCTGTATGTTAGAAGTGATCAAGGTCCCAGGACCGAAACGTTTTCTAATAAATATGCTATAGTGTTTGCTTACGTGTCTTTCTAAACCAACTTCTGTTACTTATACTTCTTGAGATAAATCCAAGTAATCTGTTGGCCTTGTTGCGCACACTAAGGCACTGCTGTCTTGGCTTTAGATTTCTGCTTACCATGACTCCCAAGTCCTTTTCACATTCTGTATGACCAAGCTCTACTTCACCTAGATTATAGCTTCGAGGGTTATTTTCATTACCAAGGGCAAGTACCTTACACTTATCCACATTAAACTTCATCTGCCATTTTTCAGACCAAGACATTAATTTGTTCAAATCGTCCTGGAGTTCATTGATATCCTCCTCAGAGTGAATTATACGGCCTATCTTTGTATCATCAGCAAACTTACTCATGTCACTAGTAATCCCTTCATCAAGGTCATTAATGTAAATTATGAACAGGAGAGGGCCTAAAACTGATCCTTGTGGAACGCCACTAGTGACTAATCCCCATTCAGATTTCACTCCATTAATGGTAACTCTCTGCTTTCTATTGGTAAGCCATGCCTCAATCCATGCTAGAACTTTACCTCCTATACCATGAGCTGCCACTTTTCTTAAGAGTCTCTTGTGAGGTACTCTGTCGAAGGCTTTACTAAAATCCAAATAAACAATATCATATTCCTTATCACTGTCAACTGCCTCAAATGTTCTATTGAAGAACGTCAGTAAGTTTGTCAGGCAGGAACGACCTCTCGTGAATCCATGCTGAGATTCATTTATCAAGTTATGCTCTTCAAGGTGACTTCTGATAATGTCAGCTATAATTGATTCTAATAACTTGCCCACTATAGATGTCACGCTTATTGGACGGTAATTTGAAGGAGTGGACTTATCCCCTGATTTGAATATAGGAACCACATTAGCCATCTTCCACAACTCTGGCACAACACTGGTAAGGATGGATGCATTGAATACACTCGTTAATGGCTGACTAAGCACTTAATATTTGTATTTATAACTCATTACAATTGTGACCAGGTGTGGACGTATCAGTGGTTCATTACTTTGTAATTTGTTCATGACTGTAACCATGTATAGGAGTGAAGCTGATTCATTACCTCTGTAACTTGCCATGATTAGTGACCAGATCTACCTGGAGTTCATTACCTTTGTAACTAGTTCAGCTGTCATAACTTTGGGGTCCAGTCACTGGACCCATTATGTACCTTTGTAATCTTTTGACTACCGCCCACAGGATGGGTATGGGGTGCATAAAGATATTAAACTAAAGTGTGTGTGTGTGTGTGTGTGTGTGTGTGTGTGTGTGTGTGTGTGTGTGTGTGTGTGTGTGTGTGGTGTGTGTGACTCAACAATCAATATTTGCACCAATAACTCATTACAGTTGTGACCGGGTGTGGAAGTGTGAATTGCTCATTACTCTATAATTTGTTCATGATTGTAGCCAAAGTATAAAGTAAGTAACCATTCTACAGAATTCATTACCTTTGTAACTTGTGAGCTCATTACTTTTGTACCTAGTTCAGCTATCAAAACTTTGGGGGCCCAGTCCCTGGACCCATTACGTACCTCTGTAATCTGTAAATACCTTTGTAACTTGTCATGATTGTGACCAGACTTACCTGGAGTTCATTACCTTTGTAAATTGTGAGTTCATTACCTTTGTAAATTGTGAGTTCATTACCTCTGTAACTTGCTCAGCTATCAAAACTTTGGAGTCCAGTCCTTGGACCAATTATGTACCTCTGTAATCTTTTGACTACCGCCCACAGGATGGGTATGGGGTGCATAATAAACATATTAAACTAACTGACTAAGCTCCATCTTGCATTCCTTAAGTACCCTTGAAAACAACTCATCGGGTCCCGGGGACTTATTTTGTTTCAGTTTGTCTATCTGTTTAATAACCATGTCCCTCGTGACAGTAATATTAGTTAAC
Organism: Cherax quadricarinatus; assembly: GCF_026875155.1. Classification (NCBI taxonomy): domain Eukaryota; kingdom Metazoa; phylum Arthropoda; class Malacostraca; order Decapoda; family Parastacidae; genus Cherax; species Cherax quadricarinatus. Next base: position 43,185 of record NW_026474696.1, read on the forward strand.
TTAAATTCATCAGGAACTAAATAATTGTTAATTACTGGAATCTCATTTACATCTTCCTGTGTAAAAACTGACAAAAAATAGTCATTAAATAAGGAACACATTTCCAGTTCATTATCCATCAGCTGTCCATTCCCAGATTTCAGAGGTCCTACTTTTTCCTTCACCTTCGTCCTATACACTTGAAAGAGCCCCTTTGGATTAGTCTTTGATTCATTAGCAACTCTAATTTCATAGTCACGTTTAGCCTTTCTAATCGCCTTTTTTACTTCTCTTTTAAGCTGAACATATTGGTCAGTAAGGTTAACCTCTCCTCTTCTGATGCGCCTATAAATTCCCCTTTTCTCCCCTAATAGATGCTTTAGCCTCCTATTAACCCATTTGGGATCGTTATTATTAGACCTAATTTCTCTCTGGGGAATGTATATGCTCTGGGCACTGTGTACATTATTAAGAAAACAATCATAAAAGCAGATCCTTCTATTCAATAAGTATGATTATCGGTCAATGAAATCATTAGCTAGATAACCCCATTCAAGGCTTTAGACAGTGTTCCCTAAGTCTATTATTATCGGCAGAACGAAAAATCAGGGATTTTTACTGTATTTCATTATTCTTGCATTCCCCAATTAATGCTAAGGTGATGGATTTTGTGATCACTTGGCGCCAAGCTCTTCAGGGATCTACAGATATTTAACGAGTGGTTTCCTTAGTTGACAAGACTAGGTACTAGCAAAATTATTACCCCTGGTAGGGCTCAGTTTTACACTCTGTTTCAGAAAACAGTCCTGAACTGTTTCCATGAAGTCACTGGACTCTTGTTACCTGTCAAAGAAATTCCAGTCAATTTGGCTAAAGTTAAAGTCCCCTACTATGTCTATGTTACTGTGTCCAGAAGCCCTAACAATTTCGTCCCAAAGAAAGTCTCCCATCTATCGTGATCCAAAGCCTGGAGGTCGGTATATTACACCTTGAATTAGTTTTTCTTGACCCTCCACGAACTATACCCAAACAGACCTCTGTTACTGTCCATCTATTTTTATAACCCTGTTTTTATGCAACAATTAATTTTTTCTCGAACATACCATGCAACCCCTCCCCCTTCCTATACATCTATCCAAATTGAACACTTAAATCCCTGAAATTAACTCAGCAGTCATATTCCGACCGTTATAATCGGTACCATGTTTCAGTTAATGCAAATTGATATAAATGTTCCAGCACCGTTACACAACCCAGGGCAAACATGGGTGTTAGAACAGGTCGCTCCTGTCTGTCTCAACTACTGGATCACTACGACAAGGTCCTAAAAATGCACTAGAAGACAAAAAGAATGCAGATGTAATATATACAGACTTTGCAAAAGCTTCGACAAGTGTGCATGGCGTATAGCGCACAAAATGCGCGCTAAGGAATAACAGAAAAGTTGGTCGATGGTTCTATATTTCCCATAACAGACAAGAGAGTAGTCGTCAAAAAAACAAACATTCTCTCCCCCTCTCTCCAAAATAAAAAAAAAAAAAAAACAAAAGAAAAAAAAAAAAAAAAAAAAAAAAAAAACAAAAAAAACAAAATAAAAAAAAAAAACAGAGTAAAGTCCGAGGCGCTACGGTGAAATGCTCTGTTCCACAAGGCCAGTCTAGCTCCCATCTTGTTCCTCATCCTCATATCCGAATAGGACAAGGATGTCAGCCCACAGCACCGTGTCTTTCCTTGCAGATGACACCCGATCTGCATGGACAGTGTCTTCCATTGCAGAACTTGCAAGGCTCCAGGCGGACATCAACCAAATCTTTCAGTGGGCTGGCAGAAAACAATATGATGTTCAACGATGAGTAATTTCAATTACTCAGATATGGTAAACATGAGCGAAATTAAATCTTCAATCGAGTACAAAACAAATTCTGGCCACAAATAGAGCGAAACACCAACGTCAAGACCTGGGAGTGATTATGACGCGAGGATCGACCTTCAAGGACCATAAACCATTGTATCAATCGCATTGCTAGAATATGACAGGAATGATAATGAGAACCTTCAAAACTAGGGAGGCCAAAGCCCATGATGACACTTTTCAGGTCACTTGTTCTATCTAGGCTGGAATATGCTGCACTCTAAACAGCACTTTCAGGCAGGTGGAAATTGACGACCTAGAAAAATGTACAGAGAACTTTCACGGCGCGCATAACGGAGGAATAATACACCTTCAATTACTGGGAGCCTGAGGTTTCTAAACTGTTCCCTGGAAAACGCAGGAGGGAGAGAAATGAGTATATACACCATGGGATAAATCCGAGAGGGACTAGTACCGAACTTCACACGAAAATTCACTCACTCGAAAGCAAAAAGACTTGGCAGACGATGCACCATCCCCCAATGAAAAGCAGGGTGTCACTAGCTCGTTAAGAAGACCATTACAAATAGTGTCAGGGGACCGGAGACTGTTCAACTGGCCTCCAGCCACATAAGGGGGATTACCAACAGACCCCTGGCAGGTCTTCAAGTGCACTGGACAGCACCTAAAGGAGTTCCTGATCAGCCGGCCTGTGGCTCGTACGTTGGTTTGCGTGCAGCCAGCAGCACAGCCTGGTTGATCAGGCGCTGATCACCAGGAGGCTGGTCCAGACCGGGCGCTGGGGCGTTGACCCCCGGAAAATCTCACCAGGTAATTCCAGGTTAAACCATGCTACCAAACGTAGTTCATTAATTTATTTCTTTCACTTCGGGTCTGTTAGCATAAAATACTTCATATGTTTTTTCTTCTGCACATTTTTCCTATTCATCTTTGCTTTTTACACAATTCTGAAAATATTCATTACCGAGTTACTCCATGGACAGTTACTATTAAGATTCTTAATATCAGTGCATAAGTAAATTATCCAATATCATTATTAATCATTTCTAAAACCCATACCTCTAACTAATCCTAGTTTAAAGTCCTAACATCCTCCCTCAACTGAGTTAGCAAGAAACCTACACCTGCCCTGGGATAAAGTGAACCCCATCCTGGCATACATGGCCATATCGGCCATAGAATGTTGTCCCAAATTGTACAATGAATGGTACTGCCATTATCCTTACAGTGTTTATCCAGCCAACAATTAATACCAATTGCTCTGGTTAACCATCATTACCAAAACAACCTTCTTTTGGCAAAATGCCACATATAAACAGGGTGCCCCCCCTTCTTCCTAATAATGTCTATAGCTGTCCTGAATTTCTAACTAAATCCTCACTTTACGCTTGCCTAAATTCATTGCCTCCAGCACTGAGGCAAATTAATGGATTGATCCCATTACCGTTCATGATGTTGTCAAGCGGTATAGAACAATGTCCTCCATCCTGCACCAGGATAAGCATACCCTTTGTCTCCTACTCCTGTCCTTCAAGCAGAATGCCCTATCCATGGATCTACCCTGGCTATCCCCAACAAACAACAATATTCTTACCTTCATTGTTGTCGTTGGTCGTGTCGATCCAGTAGTAGAATCAATTCGTCGGTAGCACCGAGGAATGCGTTGGAGGTTTCATGGGTGTTTCCCCAGCAAGTCTCTTTCTTTCTTCATCGTTTCTGGCTTTCCATTAGTCTCTTGATCGTCAACTTCGTCGTCCCCTGCCTGTCAGCCACTGAACCACGATTCCCTTCTTGACCTGAGGATCGAAACAGGAGGACTACTACGAATCCTTCTTGTTTTCCTCGGTCAATCGCCGTGTCTCCATCTGCGCTGCCCTCCAATTCTTCCTTAAGTTGCTGGTAAGTTGCGATGGAGGCATTCTTGGTTCAGTCCATGGGTGCAAACCAAGACATTTTCACAGGTAAGTACAGGTCACCCACTGGTTAGTACGGTCACCACTGTTTATGTACAGGTCACCACTGAGTTAAGTACAGGTCACCACTGAGTTAAGTACAGGTCACCACTGAGTTAAGTACAGGTCACCACTGCTAAGTACAGGTCACCACTGAGTTAAGTACAGGTCACCACTGAGTTAAGTACAGGTCACCACTCAGTTAAGTACAGGTCACCACTGAGTTAAGTACAGGTCACCACTGAGTTAAGTACAGGTCACCACTGAGTTAAGTACAGGTCACCACTGTACTTTGGTGCAGAACTCTATCAAAAACCTTAGTAAAATCTAAGTAAATAATATCAAATTCTTTATCGTGGTCAACAGCCTCAAAAGCTTTACTGAAGAAAGTTAATAATCATAGAAGAAAGTTAATAATCATTGAGGTTCAAACTAGTATTAGCTCAGGGGTAGGAAACTGCATTGCTAAAGTCAGAGATGGGATGTTCAGTAAGTTTAATTTTAACAATCAAAGAATTAACTGGGAAAAATAAACCAAGAGCTATCAGACATACCCTGGGAATCAGACATGAGCGCCTTAAATCCCCACCAGTGCCTAGAGAAGCTGAATACAGAAGCATACAAAGTATGTATGAAACATGTGCCATTGAGGAAACCCAGAGGATGATCAGATATAGAGAGAGAGTGTAGGATATGGTACAGAAGAAGAAAATGGGTTACTGAACTGCTTAAAAACACAAATATGCTACAACAGAGGAAAGATAGACTTAGCAGAGAGATCACTGAATTAGAGCAAAAACTTAGGATGTTATACCTCACGGAAGAAGTACAAAGGGAACAAAAGGCCGTACAGGATATTGCAAGAAACCAAAAATATTTCTATTCCTATGCAAAATCCAAGCTAAGAACTACCTGTAGAATTAGACCACCACTACTGAGAGGAGACTCGTATACTGGCGATGAACAGGAAATGAGTGAAATCCTAAAAGAACAGTATGAGTCAGTGTTCAGCAACCCACTAAATGAAAGCAAGGTAGAAAATGCAGAAATATTTTTCACTCCAGAAGAAAGCCGCACAGACCAACTAACTGACATAAGTACAAATCTCTTAGATTTCGAGAAAGAAATGGAAAACATACCCACTCACTCAGCACCTGGACCAAATTCGTGGAATGCTCTATTTATAAAGAGGTGCAAAGTACCACTAGCACTAGTCCTCAGTATTCTTTGGAGAAAATGCTTTGATCTAGATGAAATACTGGAGGCCTTAAAGAGTGCAGACATAGATAGCTCCTTTGCACAAGGGAGGTAGTAGAGCACTAACTAAAAATTACAGACCAGTAGCCCAAACCTCTCACATCATAAAAATCTTTGAAAGAGTGATGAGACAGCAGGTTACAAGTTTCATGGAGCAGCACAACCAACATTACCTGAACCAGCATGGTTTTAGAGCAGGACGATCATGCCTGTCACAGCTGCTGAACCATTATGACAGAATTATGGAGGCACTGGAAGACAACCAAAACGCAGATGTGATTTACACAGATTTTGCAAAGGCGTTTGACAAATGTGATCATGGAGTGATAATGCACAAAATGAAGGCCATGGGCATTATTGGGAAGGTAGGCAGATGGATTTTCGGTTTCCTAACACACAGAACACAAAAAGTAGTAGTGAAGCGGGCAAGATCCAGCATCAGCGAGGTCAAAAGCTCAGTGCCCCAAGGCACTGTTCTGGCACCTCTGCTGTTCCTCATCCTCATAGCAGACATAGACAAAATCACCTGGCACACTTTTGTATCATCATTTGCAGATGACACTAAAATAAGCATGAAAGTCAGTATGATAGAGGACACTGAAAAAGTACAGGAAGACATAAACAGCGTTTTCCAGTGGGCAGTGGAAAACAACATGACGTTCAATGATGATAAGTTCCAGCTGCTTAGGTGTGGAAAGAATGAAGAACTCAAAAGGAGCACTATATACAAAACTCAAGAGGGTCACCAAATAGAACGTAAGGAACACGTAAAAGACCTCGGAATAATTATGTCAGCCGACCTTTCTTTTGAAGACCATAAGAAAACAAAGATCACGACAGCCAGGAAGATGACTGGGTGGGTATTGAGAACTTTCAAAAGAAGGGAAATACAGTGGACCCTCGCATAGCAATATTAATCCGTTCCTGAGAACTCAGTGTTATGCGAAATTATTGTTATGCGAATTAATTTTCCCTATAAGAAATAATGGAAATCAATTAATCCAATCCTGACACCCAAAAGTATGAAAAAAAATTTTTTTACCACATGAAATATTAATTTTAACACACAAACTGAAGAAGACATGCACAGTTACATGACACTTACCTTTATTGAAGATCTGGTGATGATTGATGGGATGGGAGGAAGGGAGAGTGTTGATCTTCTTAGTGTTTAGAAGGGGAATCCCCTTCCATTAAGACTTGAGGTGTGAAGTCCTTTTCCGGGGTTACTTCCCTTCATTTAATGCCACTAGGACCAGCTTCAGAGTCACTGGACTTCTGTCGCACAATATATCTGTCCATAGAGGTCTGTACCTCTCGTTCCTTTATGACTTTCCTAAAGTGGTTCACAACATTGTCAGTGTAATAGTCACCAGCATGGCTTGCAACAGCTGTCTGAGGGTGATTTTTATCCATGAAGGTTTGCACTTTAAGCCACATTGCACAGATTTCCTTAATCTTTGAAGTTGGCAACTTCTTCAATTTCTCTCTCCCCTCCTCCGATGCAGTTTCCTCAGGTGTGGCCTCATGCTGATGAAGATGATCTAGCAGCTCATCAGTGGTTAGTTCTTCATTGCCCTCCTCCACCAACTCTTCCACATCATCCCCACTAACCTCCAACCCCAAGGACTTTCCCAATGCCACAATGGATTCCTCAACTGCCATAGGATTCCCAGGGTTAGCCTCAAACCCTTCAAAATCCCTTTGGTCTACACATTCTGGCCACAGTTTCTTCCAAGCAGAGTTCAAGGTCTTCTTAGTCACTCCCTCCCAAGCCTTACCTATAAGGTTTACACAATTGAGGATATTAAAGTGCTCTCTCCAAAACTCTCTTAGAGTCAATTGAGTTTCTGAGGTCACTACAAAGCACCTTTCAAACAGAGCTTTTGTGTACAGTTTTTTTGAAATGCAATAACCTGCTGGTCCATGGGCTGCAGGAGAGGAGTGGTATTAGGAGGCAAAAACTTGACCTTAATGAAGCTCATGTCCCCATAAAGTCGCTCTGCCAAGTCTGTAGGATGACCAGGGGCATTGTCTAACACCAGGAGGCCTCTTCAAGGGGGGCTCATTGGCGTGGTGAAGAGGCTCTTTGTCTGAGGAATTAGACCTATCGGTCTTCTTCCTCAGACCGAACCTAATTACCCCCCAATCTCCCCTCCCCTATCCCATCCTCCCCATCCTCCCCTTTTTCCTTTCCTCCTCCTCCTCCCCACTCCTCCCTTATGCCCTTCCTCTTTTTGTCCTTTGGGATTTCTCCCACAGGCGCGCTAGTTCCTAGGTAGGAGAAAGGATACCGGGGTCCATCCCATTCCGTTGAGGTTCTTAGCGGTGGCGTAGTTTTGCCGTGGAATCTGGATCGCCTGGGATGTCCCGATCCCTCTCCGGTATCCCGGAGTAGCTTTGGGTGTCTTTCGGGCGACGAGTGTATCTCTGGAAGCCACCTTTCGGATTCCGGGGGTGGTGGCCGAAGGAGGTATGCTTTGTGGCGGATATCCGGCCGCCCTCTCTTTTGTCCACTGAGGTAGCTCGGCAGATGTGAGGTTGCTATCCCGGATTGTTAGTTTACTAGCATGATGGGTAGGGTATGGCACGGGTTCCATGCTGCATCTGCGCTACTTGTGGTGCTGAGGTCCTCTTGGGCACGGAGGGAGATTTCTGGCCCTTTCATTCCTCCTAGGACCTATCCCTCCCCGGTCCCCCCCTTTTTTTTTTCTTTTTTTTTATTTTTATTTTCTTTTCTTCTTCTTTTTTTTTCTTAAAAACAAAAAGAAAGAAGTAACCTAACCATGGCAGCCCTAGTCCATGAACCTGGTACCCCTGGGCCTCTTCTTGATACCGCACCCCGTTCTGACCCCGCCTCGTCTTTGGACCACTCTTCAGACATTCCTCATGCCTCTGTACCTATTGCCGGTGCTGTTTCCTCACCCGCTTCAGGTACTGAGGCCTCGACTGACTCCTTCGATTTATCGGACCTTCGCTCTCCTCTGACTATGCTTCCGGCCTCTCCCTCTACGGTGCGGCAATTTTCAAATTGCCGACCCGTTTCACGTCGGACCAACTCTGGTCCCACGCCTAAACGTCAACGACAATTACCTGCTGATGATACGTCCTTCACTACCTTTCCACGCTCAGTTTGAGACTGAACAGTGGACTAAATTCTACACTTTACGACCAACTTCCTCTACTGCCTATCTTTCTGACCATAGTATTGGCAAGGCACTCCTATGCCATGTTGGTAAAGATATTTCTTTTCATGCTCTTAAGAGCGGTACGCGCATCATTACCGTACAGAATGCTACCCAGGCTCATGAGCTCTCTCGTCTTTCCCATATCGATACTGCTGCTGTCACTCTTGAAAAACATCATTCCCTCAATTCTTGTAGTGGTACCGTCATTCTGCCCCATACCATAGTTCAACAAAATTTCCAGACATGTGGCACCGACATTCTAGAACAGCTGGAACTCCAAGATCTCCCAATCCTCAGGTAGACACTTACGTTCTTCCTGCCCGTGGGCGGAAGACGATACCCTAGCAATGTGGCTCGTTTAACTTTTGACAGCCGAGAACTCCCATCCTCAGTTTATATAGCAGGACATCGGTTACAAGTTCGAAAGGTGATCCCTACACCACAATAGTGTAGAAATTGCTGGCGATTTGGCCATCCTGCGAAATATTGCAGATCTATCGCCGAATGCCCAGTCTGTGGTGCCGATGACCATTCTAATACGTCTTGCAATCGGTCTCCCTCTTGCCTTAACTGTCATGAGGCTCACCCTTTGTACTCTCGCCGTTGTCAGGTCTATTTAAACGAGCGGGAAATTCGTTACCTCAAAGAGACAGAAGGTCTCCCTTATGCCATGGCAGTTTCTCATCTCCGCCTCCAAGGGAGACTCCCACGTGTTTCTTATTCCCGTGTTTCAAAATGTCCCCCCACTTCTAGTATCCCATCTTCTACACCCACCTCTGTGGTTACCTCTCCCATAATCACTCCTGTATCTAATCCTTTTGCTGTCCTAGGCTCAGACGTCCCTACTTCAACACCTCAGTCTAATCTCGCTTCTTCGAGTTCTCTCTCACAAGCCTCATTATCGACGAGACCTCGTACGACACCTCCTCCCAATCGTCCCTCTTCTTCTCAAAAGTCAAAAAAAGGTCCGGTAACACCTCCTACCCATCTTCCACCTCCTCATTTTACCCCCTGTCTCTGTCCCTAGTTCTTCCCCTCTCACTGGGCTCAGTTAAAAGTGCAGAGGTTCACCCTCTCCTCGTAATGTACCTTCCCCCCCTGTTCCCTCCCAAGTTTCTTCCTCTTCTGCCACCTCCCAGGTTCCTGCCTCTTCTGTCCCCTGCCACGCTTCTCCAGTTCCCTCCACCCTTTCGCCCCCCCCCTACCTTGGTACAGTCCAATACAGTTCCAATCTTTACTCATCCTCCCCCACCCATTCCCAATATTGTCTCCCATACGACATCTCTGAATTCCGAAACACTTGAAGCAATCTCTGAATATATTGCAGAGAGCAAACCATCAATGGACACTGATCCACCTTCTGCTCTTTCTCTCTCCTCTGCTCCATCTGCGCAACTTTCTTCACAGCGCACCGTTCCTTCGCTGCTTGAACATTTTCCACTGCCTCCGCATGTGGACTTTTCTAACCCTTCTAGTCCGTAGGAACCCTTACCTGCGGATTTCAAGTATCTTTATCATTGCCAATCATGGCCTATTTACAGTGGAATATACACGGCCTCAGGGGTAATCGGGGTGAGCTTCAGATGTTACTCTCCCAGTTTGCCCCTGTTGGTGTTTGCTTACAGGAACCAAAATTACACTCTGCTGTCATTTCTCACATCTCAGGCTATAATTTATTGTATTCTTCAGATCCTTTTCCTGATGGGACCTTTAATGAAAGTGCCCTTCTTCTCCGTACTGATATTCCGTACCATCAGCTATTTGTTCATACTTCGCTGCATTACACAGCAGCCCGTATCCACTTACATAGGTGGTATACGCTCTGTTCTTTATATCTCTCTCCTTCTCGGGCATTATCTATTCCGGATTTTGCCTTCCTTGTTTCGTCATTACCGCCACCGATTCTGTTACTTGGTGATTTTAATCCCCACCATTTCCTCTGGGGGGGGGTCTCACTGTGATTCCCGTGGAATTCAGTTAGAGGCTTTTCTTGCCACCCACCCCCTCCATGTTTTAAATACAGGTACTCACACCCATTTTGATCCTCGGACTCATACTCTCTCTTGTATCGATCTCTCAGTTTGCTCTTCCTCCGCCGCATTAGACTTCACTTGGTCTGTTCTCCCGGACTTACATGACAGTGATCATTTCCCAATCATTCTTACTTCCCCTTCATATTCGCCACCTCTTCGCACCCCACACTGGCAATTTAATCGGGCAAATTGGAACCTTTACTCACACCTAACTGTTTTTAAAGAGGTTCCTTCTTCGTCCTCCATCGATGAGCTTTTACACCTCTTCTCGTCCTCCGTTTTCACCGCAGCTTCTCATTCTATACCCCAAACTTCGGGCAGGCATTCTCAGAAATGCGTGCCTTGGTGGTCTCCTGCTTGTGCTGGGTGCAGTACGTTTGAACGCGCTGCATGGGGCAGGTACCGGTACAATAGAACCACAGAGCGACTCCTTGATTTTAAACAGAAGCGTGCGATCGCTCGCCGTGTCATCCATGACGTTAAACGCACTTGCTGGCGAGATTATGTCTCCACCATCACCTCTGCTTCCTCTATGAGTGCAGTCTGGAAAAAAGTACGAAAACTGAGTGGTAAATATTCTCCTGACCCGGCTCCTTTTTCTGCGGGTTGCCGGTGTTTGATATAGCAAACCCACTGATGTTGCCAATGAAATTGGCAGTCATCTGGTCCGTATTTCTCAGGGACTCCATCTATGCCCCTCATTTCTTTCCTCAAAGTCTGCCAGAGAGTTAGCACCCTTGGACTTTTCTTCTCTCAGAGAAGAACAGTATAATGTGCCTTTTACACTTCAAGAACTGGAGGCAACACTCTCAGCTTGTCGATCATCGGCAGCTGGGCCCGACGACATTCATATTCGTATGCTACAACATTTACATCAGTCCGCCCTTGCAGTCCTATTACGCCTTTACAATCTTATTTGGGCACAAGGAGTTCTTCCACAGCTGTGGAAATCCGCCATTGTTCTCCCTTTCCGCAAACCAGGCACTACGGGACATGAAACCTCCCACTATCGTCCCATTGCTCTTACCAGTGCAGTTTGCAAAGTAAAGGAACGCCTAGTAAATAGACGTTTAGTGTGGTATTTAGAGACACACAACAGTCTCTCCACTCGTCAATATGGCTTTCGTAAGGGACGTTCTACCATAGACCCCTTACTACGCTTGGATACATATGTTCGTAATGCCTTTGCGAATAACCACTCAGTTATTGCCATATTTTTTGACCTTGAGAAGGCATATGACACAACTTGGAGGTATAATATTTTAGCCCAAGCCCACTCCTTAGGCCTTCGAGGCAATCTACCATCCTTCCTTAAGAACTTTTTAACTGACAGGCATTTCCGTGTTCGGGTTAATAATGTGCTCTCCCTGGACTTTATCCAAGCTGAAGGTGTCCCCCAGGGATGTGTTCTGAGCACAACACTTTTTCTCCTTGCTATTAATGATTTGGCCTCTAGTCTTCCATCAAATATTTGGTCATCACTCTATGTTGATGACTTTGCTATTGCCTGTGCAGGCGCTGACTGTCACCTCCTTACAGTTTCTCTCCAACATGCAGTCGACCGTGTTTCCAATTGGGCCACCACACGTGGGTTTAAATTTTCCAGCACTAAAACCCACCAAATCACTTTCACTAGACGCTCTGTCATCTCCGTCATCCTTTGTACCTCTATGGCTCCCGTATCCCTGAACGTGATACAGTCAAGTTTCTGGGCCTCCTCTTTGATCGTAGGTTATCCTGGAAACCTCACATTACCTCTCTGAAGGCAACTTGTCACAGCCGGCTGAACCTTCTTAAAACCCTTGCTCATCTTTCGTGGGGAGCTGATCGTCGAACCCTCCTTCGCCTACATTCCACCCTTATTTTATCGAAACTTGATTATGGTGACCAGATCTATTCAGTGGCATCTCCTGCTACTCTCTCTAGCCTTAACCCCATTCATCACCAAGGATTACGTTTATGCCTTGGTGCTTTCCGCTCTTCCCCTGTTGAGAGCCTCTATGCAGAAGCGAACGTTCCATCCTTATCCGATCGCCATGATGCCCATTGCCTGCACTACTATGTACGCTCTCATGATCTCCGCAATCCTTCCATTTATAGAATGGTCACTGATATTAGTAGACATTCTTTATTTGTTCGCCGCCCCTGTTTACTCCGTCCCTTCTCTCTTCGCCTTCATTCGCTCATCTTCTCTTCAACTACCACCTTTCTATGTACATGTAGCATCTCACTTTTCCCTACCCCCCTGGGAAGTTCCAGCGGTTCGAGTCTGTTCTTTCTCCCTCCCTTGCTCGAAAGCCCAACTGTCTACGGTCGCTTCCCGCTCTCTTTTTCTTGACCACTCTTCACTCTCATTCTCATGCCATTGCTGTGTACACAGATGGCTCTAAGTCTTCTGACGGCGTAGGATTCGCAGCAGTGTTTCCGGACAGCGTCGTACAAGGGCATTTACTATCTTCGGCTAGTATTTTTACTGCTGAATTATATGCCATCCTTACAGCACTTATCCGTATTGCTCTATGCCTGTGTCATCATTTGTGGTTGTCTCAGACTCCCTTAGTGCTTTACAGGCTATACAAAAATTTGATACACCTCACCCCTTAGTCCTCCGTATCCAACTTTGGCTACGCCGCATCTTTACCAAGCATAAAGATATTGTTTTTTTGTTAGGTCCCTGGTCATGTTGACGTACAGGGCAATGAACAGGCAGACACTGCTGCGCGGTCAGCAGTACATGACCTACAGTTTCTTTATAGAGGTATTCCATTTACGGACTATTTTGCTGTAATATCTTCCCACCTTCACACCCGTTGGCAACAACGTTGGTCTACTATGCTCGGCAACAAACTTCAGTCTATTAAACCGAGTATATAGGTTACTGGCCGTCTTCTTATCACCAGTGTCGAGGTTGGGAGACTACTCTCTCCCGTCTTCGCATTGGCCATACTCGTCTTACTCATGGATATCTCATGGAGAGGCGTCTTGCTCCTCTCTGTGAGAATTGCCAAGCTCCATTATCAGTCAGCCACATTCTGTTGGACTGCCCACTTTATCAACGAGCACGCAGAATTTACCTCTGTCGTCGTCTTCGCTCCGCTGCTCTCTCTTTACCTTCCCTTCTCGCTGATGGACCCACCTTTCATCCGGACTCTCTCATTGACTTTTTGACAACGACTGACTTACTTCACAAATTCTGATACCTTCAGCCCTTTCTACTTCAATCTCTTGCTACCTTCTACCCCCGTACTATCCCCTGCCCCGCTGTTTTCTGTAACCTGCTGTGATCATCCCCCCTCCCTTCTGCCATCCAATTCCCTTGCTTCCTTCCCTACCCTGCAGCGCTGTATAGCCCTTGTGGCTTAGCGCTTCTTTTTGATTATAATAATAATAATAGTAACACCAGGAGGCACTTAAGATCTAATTTCTTTTCAGTTAAGTAATTTTTCACATTGGTGGCAAATGCTTGGTGTAACCAGTCATAGAAAAAGTCCCTAGTGACCCATGCCTTACTGTTTGCCCTCCACAGCACACACAAATTAGCCTTGAGGATATTTTGCCTGAACGCTCTGGGAGTTTCAGAGTGATACACTAATAAAGGCTTCACTTTGCAATCACCACTAGCATTGGCACACATTAACAGAGTAAGCCTGTCTTTCATAGGCTTATGTCCTGGGAGTGCCTTTTCCTCCTGAGTAATGTAGGTCCTGCTTGGCATTTTCTTCCAAAACAGGCCTGTTTTGTCACAATTAAACACTTGTTCAGGTTTCAGTCCTTCACTGTCTATGTACTCCTTGAATTCCTGCACATATTTTTCAGCTGCTTTGTGGTGCGAACTGGCAGCCTCACCATGCCTTATCACACTATGTATGCCACTATGCTTCTTAAATCTCTCAAACCACCCTTTGCTGGCCTTAAATTCACTCACATCATCTCTAGTTGCAGGCATTTTTCTAATTAAATCCTGATGCAACTTCCTAGCCTTTTCACTTATGATCGCTTGAGAGATGCTATCTCCTGCTATTTGTTTTTCGTTTATCCACACCAATAAGAGTCTCTCAACATCTTCTATCACTTGCGATCTCTGTTTTGAAAACACGGTTGAACCTTTGGCAAGAGCAGCTTCCTTGATTGCCGTTTTCTTGGACACAATAGTAGCGATGGTTGATTGGGGTTTACTATACAACCTGTCCAGCTCGGAGACACGTACTCCACTTTCATACTTAGCAGTGATCTCTTTCTGCATCTCTATAGTAATTCTCACCCTTATTCCTGTAGGGTTGGCACTAGAAGCTTTCTTGGGGCCCATGGTTACTTATTTTGCAGATGAAATCACCAAAAACGCTGTAATAATACAAAATGTTCCGATTGTATGCTTGGATGTTACCGCAGAGGCTGGCTTGTAAACAGTGCCACTGGCGGAACATGTGAGGCTGGCTCAGGCTGCACATGAGACGCGTCTCGGACGAATAGCGCTGAGCGAGTTTTTTAGCGGTTTGCGAGGCAAAATTTTAGCGATAAAATGTATCGGTATGCGGATTTAACGTTATGTGATGCCAACGGTATGCGGGGGTCCACTGTAATGCCGATGGTGACACTCTTCAAATTGCTAGTGCTCCCTCACTTAGAATATTGCTCAGTGCTGACGGCCCCGTTCAGGGCAGGAGAAATATCAGAACTGGAATGAATACAGAGATGGTTTACGGCTCACATTGAGCCAGTGAAACACCTAAACTACTGGGAATGCCTGCAAGTTTTGAACATGTACTCATTGAAACAAAAGAGAGAGAGGTACATGATAATATATACCTGGAAGGTACTCGAGGGCTTGGTCCCAAATCTGCACACTGTTATAACAACATACTGGAGTGAGAGATATGGGAGGAAGTGTAAAATAAACCCAGTGAGGAGCAGGGGTGCGGTGGGGACAATAAGGGAATACTGTATCAACATCCGGGTTCCCAGACTTCTCAACATCTTACCAGAAGATATTGGAAACACTGCTGGAACAAGTGTTGAAGCCTTCAAGAGGAAAGTAGACAAGTATCTTCACCAGATGCTAGATCAACCAGGCTGTGATGGATATGTAGGGCACCGGGCCTCCAGCAGCAACAGCCTGGTTGACCAGGCAAGCACCAGACGAGCCAGGCCCATGGCCGGGCTCAGAGAGTAGATATGCCCTCGAAATTCTTCAAAGGTAAATCAAAGGTATATAGACAGTGACTGACTAAAAGTCCTCACATAAACTAACTTCTTGACCAACCTGGCAATCAGAACAGCTTGCTTGAACAATAAAACGACTGATAAGCCGAACATGCAATCTCAGTATGTCGAAAATCACTAAGTCTAGGCAATGTTCTGTGAACAGAGTTACACAGAACCAACAACAAGAAAGTGACAGAGACGATCTTCCAACAACAGTGCACAGGGTAGAGGAGTAGAGGGACCTCTTGCTAGAAGGACGCCCATCCGACAAGAGACTGAGCAACCCAGACAGACTACTCCATGATTCTCCGTGGACTGCTGCTGCCTAGCAACACACAAGCCGTCAGCGTAACGAGTGAAGAGAAAAACACAGTATTAGACAATACTGTCAGCTGCTTAACACTCGAACTATGAGCACTTAATAATAACAAATATTATATCCTACCTAATAAATAAAAACTAAGTAAAATAATAATATAAAGCAATATATTTATGATTTAGGTATTATCACAAATATAAGCAATATAAAATTATATGAACAGGTAATATACATTATATACATTGTGATCCTTTCAGGGGTTGCAGTAATATGTTTCCTCACCATCACTACTCGAATGATCGTCAAGAGCAATAAAATCACAATCCACGTCACTGTCATCATCATTACTGAAGTCAGAGGCCCGGCCACGTGAAAATAATAGTTTTCTCTTGGGATGAGGTACAACTGACCGTGACTGAGGAGTGCTCACATCAGGGGTAGAAGGTTGAGGATCGCCAAGGTTTTCTGCACTATTATCGATATCCTGGTCATTCCTTTCGGTCACTAACTGATCAGAGCCAAAGAATTCGTCTTCATTTCCACTTCCATCGGAGTCAGAACTATCAGATAGGAAGAGGAGAGTCCCAATTTTCATTGGAGTGAGAGCTGCCTTGCGGCGGGGCCCATGGTGAACAAAGGTAACTGAGCCGGCGTTCCCACAATGCTATGCGGGAGCCTAGAATTTTTGTTTATGGCGCACACACACTACGCAGACCCGTTCTCTCACATGTAGGCCTACCAGCGTTTTCGCGCTAAATTTGATGCTGCTAGAATTTTGGCGTAGATCTACGGTTTGGACCCTGAACGTAAACCCATAGATCTATGGCACAGACCCTGAAAGGCTTAAGTGACAATTTTACTTAGTGAAGCATATGACAATAGAGAAAAAAATCTTTTTTAGTTGAGTATGTTATAATGGTAATTGTGGAATATTGTACTATACTGACTCATGTTTCTATTGCAGACGTATTTTGTGGAAAACTGCCAGGTTGTGTCTTTCCGACACTATATCTTCAGTACTTCAAGAAGCACCAGTGTAAGTGTCTTGAACAACAACTGATGTTGCAGAAGTATTTTGTGGAAGAATACCAGGTTGTGTCTTGCCAGAGACTATATCTTCAGTACTTCAAGGAAGGCAACAGCTGTTCTTCTTGTGAATTTTTAACTAGCTATTACTAATTAAACAATTTTGCTTTTGATATTGGGAATTCTATCTAAAAATGCATGGCAGTTAATTCTTTGAGGGTTCGTTTTGTAGTTCTATGATTTTTAAGCTGTAGTACTACATCATGAGCTCAGCTTACTCAGATAAGCTGTGAGCAGTAAATTTGGGCCTAAATATGAGAGAATGCATCGATGTGGTAAGTGTGCACCATATAAAAGAAATCTTACAGCAGGCAGTGCATGAGGAAAAAACAAAGTGCAACTGTGTTTTTGGATTAAGACAGCAAATTTTTGGTGTATTTTCATGTTTTTATAGTAGCATTCACTGTTTGTTGATCTAATTTGATAGAATAGAAAAATGTATTACAGAAACGACTTTGATGGATTTTAGTACTGAAAATAGCTTGAAATTGAGTTCAGAGTAATAGAAATGTTCTATTTTTGCTGATATTAGAGGGTAAATAATCACATCATTCGTCCAGTGCACGTCAGCTGGTGGGTTTAATGTGTGCTACTGAATGCACTGATATTATTTATACAATTATTACAATATTGCATAGCAATAACTTTTCTATTTTTTGGTGTGCATAAAAATAATTTGTGAATAAAAATCAAAATGAAATTCATCTGCAAAGCCTGCAAATGTAACTAAAAAAATAGTAGAAATGTTAGTTTAGTGCCAGGTTGCCTGCATTGATTTTTCTGGACCATATTTTGATATTGGAATATTTTGAATTTTGTGTGAAATTGGCCATATTTCCAATATCCAGTCACTTTTTTAAGAAGTTGAAATAATTAAATTGGTCAATTTTATGTGCTTAGTAGACAATATGGAACATATACTAGTGAAATAGCTAAGAATTTGGTCTAATGGAACTATGTAATTGGCCAAAAACAGGACTCAAAGTGGGCAAAATTGCCAGTGCATAAATATTTCTGACACGGCAAAATTTGCAGGAGTATAACTTCATCATTTCTTTATAAAATTATGTACTCTTTATTTTAAAACATTCAGAAAAAGATTCTCTATGATTTTCCCAAGAAAAAATAATGTTTTTAGACCCTGTGGAGAATTTCAGATTGGGGGTCTGATCCCTCAAAGGGTCAATAAAGAAGAATAGAAAAATTTGTTTAAACACAAGAGCAAATAATAATAATAATGTTGAGTGTATCTGCAGTGTTCTAGTACATAAATTAATGTTTTAACACAACAAAAATTATGATAGTGTTTTAACAAACAATATGAACTTTATTAGTGCTCATTAGTAGGAAAGTTTTGCCTAAGTAAATCTTAACATGGAATATGTTCATAAGGAAAACCATGTGCTCAGTGTCCAAAATAGTTAAAAAAATCATGAAATAGACATGTGAGTACATAAGGAAGATTAATTTTACAACTGTTGTATGACTAAAATATTTTAAATGAAATACTTTCATTTAAAAAATATGGAAAAACATAAAGAACACAAACCATATGAATGTTCAAGTGTCTGAAATGTTTTAGTAGAAAAAGCTATCTTGTGGTACACATGAGAGTACATACAGGAGATAAACCATTTCAATGTGCAGAGTGTTTGAAATGTTTTAGTATAAAAGGTAATCTTGTGACACATATGAGAGTACATACAGGAGATAAACCATACCAATGCACAGTGTGTTTGAAATGTTTTACTGAAAAATGCAATCTTGTGAGACACATGGAAGTACATGCAGGAGACAAATTATATCAATGTTCTGAGTGTCTGAAATGTTTTAGTGGAAAAAACTATCTTGTGGTACACATGAGAGTACATAAAGGAGATAAACCATATCAATGTGCAGAGTGTTTGAAATGTTTTAGTATAAAAAGTAATCTTGTGACACACATGAGAGTACATACAGGAGATAAACCATACCAATGCATATTGTGTTTGAAATGTTTTAGTATAAAAAGTAATCTTGTGACACACATGAGAGTACATACAGGAGATAAACCATACCAATGCACATTGTGTTTGAAATGTGTTAGTCAAAAAAGCTATCTTTTGACACACATGAGACTACATGCACTAGATAAACCATATCAATGTTCTGAGTGTCTGAAATGTTTTAGTCTAAAAAGCAGTCTTGTGAGACATATGAGAGTACATACAGGAGATAAACCATATGAATGTTCTGAGTGTCTGAAATGTTTTAGTCTAAAAAGCAATCTTGTGAGACATATGAGAGTACATACAGGAGATAAACCATATGAATGTTCTGAGTGTCTGAAATGTTTTAATAAAAAAAGCTATCTTGTGATACATATGAGAGTACATACAGGAGATAAACCATATGAATGTTCTGAGTGTCTGAAATGTTTTAGTGCAAAAAGCAATCTTGTGAGACATATGAGAGTACATACAGGAGATAAACCATATGAATGTTCTGAGTGTCTGAAATGTTTTAGTGAAAAAAGCAATCTTGTGAGACATATGAGAGTACATACAGGAGATAAACCATATAAATGTTCAGAGTGTCTGAAATGTTTTAATAAAAAAAGCTATCTTGTGATACATATGAGAGTACATACAGGAGATAAACCATATGAATGTTCTGAGTGTCTGAAATGTTTTAGTGCAAAAAGCAGTCTTGTGATACATATGAGAGTACATTCAGGAGATAAACCATATGAATGTTCTGAGTGTCTGAAATGTTTTAGTGAAAAAGGCGGTCTTGTGAGACATATGAGAGTACATACAGGAGATAAACAATATCAATGTTCTGAGTGTCTGAAATGTTTTAGTGCAAAAAGCAGTCTTGTGATACATATGAGAGTACATACACTAGATAAACAATATCAATGTTCTGAGTGTCTGAAATGTTTTAGTGAAAAAGGCAGTCTTGTGAGACATATGAGAGTACATACAGGAGATAAACCATATAAATGTTCTGAGTGTCTGAAATGTTTTAATGTAAAAAACAGTCTTGTGAGACATATGAGAGTACATACAGGAGATAAACCATACCAATGTTCAGAGTGTCTGAAATGTTTTAGTGTAAAAAGCCAAATTGTGAAACAAATGAGAGTGCATACAGGAGATAAACCATTTCAATGTTCTGAGTGTCTGAAATCTTTTAATAAAAAATCAGACTTGTGAGACATACAAGAGTACATTCAAGAGATAGAACATGTTAGTGTTTAATGTTTAAGAAATATTTTAGTTATAAACTCATCAGAATATATAAAAGAGATATACCATAACAGTTGAGAGTGAAATATGTTAATGAAATGTCAGTCATATAAATCATATAAGTTCATAGAGGAGATAAGTTGTATTAATGTTCAGAATATCTTATATATTTAAAAAAGAAAGAGCAGTCGTGTGTACTCATGAGAGCTAATATACAGTACAAACAATTCATATATATATGGAAAATACTGTATCATGTGCCATTGTACCATATTGTACCATATGGCACCATTGTACCATATGGTACCGTTGTATTCAACACAATAACCGCACTAATATTTTCATCATTTTGTTTACAATAAACTTGTAAACAAGTTTTGTAAGCAATATAATGATAAACAAATTAGTGCAGTTATTGTGTTGAATACAATGAGGGTTTCACTTATACAATATACATTATATTTTCCCCAAAATAAGTGTAGAAAATTAACCTAGTGTTTTGGTGGACAAAGATTAAGGTGTTCATAATCCTCAACATGAGCATAGAGAAATGCTTCAATACTAAGACAGTGAACTAAGCTCATGTTATCATAATTATTATCATAATCTGTATTTAAGCATGATACAGTGTACAGAGATGGGTGACATTTAGGTGTTCATGCAGAAAGACCATTGTTCTGCAGAACATTTCTGACAAACTTAAGACAATCTTAAGACTAATATGACAATAACTTATTTATATTTACATACATGATCTCTGGGTGATCATAAACAATAATTTTTTTTATTACAAGATGCACAAGACAACTACTTTGCATATTAACACATTTTATTTATAAAACATTAAATTTAATTGTCATAATGAATTGTGTAAACTATTTTGCATTAATGTGTATCAGAAATTATCTAACGTTGACTCTTAGCATCAGTACACTAAGGTAAACCAGGCAACACATTGAGTCAGATGAATTATAGTTAATATTAGTAGGCGAACTTGCCTGTTTACCATCATACAACATGGAAGTAATACTTTTACCTCAAATGATCCTGATATTAAGAGAGCATTATCAGATACAAAAAGACAAAAATAAAATTGTTGTGTGTTAAAAGGGTTTCAAACAATGATACTAGTACAGTAGATCCTCAGTTAATGACATTAATCCATTCCAGAGAGCTTGTCTTTAACTCTTAACCCTTTGACTGTTTCGGTCATATATATACGTCTTACGAGCCACCATGTTTGACGTATATATACTCATAAATTCTAGCGGCTTCAAATCAAGCCCTCTTCAAGGGGGGCTCCTTGTTGTGGTGAAGAGGCTCTTGGTCTGAGGAATTAGACCTGTCGGTCTCCTTCCTCCCGACCGAACCTAATTACCCCCAATCCCCCCCTTCCCTATCCCATCCTCCCTTTTTTCCTTTCCTCCTCCTCCTCCCCACCCCTCCCTTTTGCCCTTCCTTTTTGGCCTTTGGGATTTTTTCCCCACAGGCATGCTAGTTCCTAGGTAGGGGAAAGGGTACCTGGGTCCATCCCATTCCATTGAAATTCTAGGTGGCGGCGTAGTTTCCCGTGGAATCTGGATTGCCTGGGGATGTCCCGATCCCTCTCCTGTATCCCGGAGGGTGGATTTGGGTGTCTTTCGGGCGACGGGTGTATCTCTGGAAGCCACCTTTTGGATTCCAGGGGTTGTACTTATCATAGAATACATGGACATGACACATCTGAGTGCAATGCTCTCTATAACCTTCAGTACTCTAGGTCTTTCCGTGGCCGTTCCAACCACAGAACCCGTAGAGGAAACAGATATCGTGGTTCTCAAAATAACCAGAACCAGGCTTATTCTTCCAATTGTCAAACTAACCAGAACCAGGCTCATTCTTCCAATTCGGGGGAATTCGAGCGCCCCAGTCAATCCGTCCCATGGTGACAGTAGGTGATAATGAGTACACCATCCCCGTTCACAATTCCTTTGAAGCCTTAAGCATTCTCGAGAATGATAATCCTGCTGATGATGTTGCTTCACATGTCTCTGGCATAGATGATTTTGGGGATGAAGTAGAACAAGTCTTTTCTGATGACAATCCACCTTTTTGTTTGCACATAACTTCCAATGCAACCATAGGCCCTATAGTGCAAGCATCTGTTCATAATGCGCCCGTTCATTTGTTCATGGACTCTGGTGCGCAAGTCAATATTATTAGGTCTAGTTTGTTTAAGGATAAGCAGTTACGACATGTCCTCGTAGAACCGACTCATGTGTCCTCCCTTAGTGGAGTAGCTGGTTCTCACCTGCGTGTCCGAGGTCGGACTTCCCTAACCTTTTCTATCCAAGGTAGAGACTTCACTGCTTCCTTCCTTGTTGTCGACCAGATTACTTTCCCTGGTGACCTTCTACTGGGATTTGCTTCCATGCGAGACTTACGCATTGTGCTCGACCCTTATCGATGGCATGCCCAAATTGACGACTTGATCGTTCCATTCTGGGGTTACCAGCTTGGATCAGAAATCTGTTATACTGCTGCAGAGTATGATGTACGGTTTAAGTCCTTACAAGCTAATGCATTCTCCAGTAGCGTACCCAAGCGGTCAGGCACTGGTAATTCTGTCACTCCCATCAGTGTCCACCTAACCTTCAGACTTGCAGGATAGTCCGATGCCTCAAGTGTCCGAGGACACTCAGATTGCCTTGAGTGCACCAACCTATCCCTGCAATGACTGCTAGTTCAGTAGTAGTTTCCTCCACAGGGATGCCTTTTCAGAAAACCCATTACTTGAAACTAGTTTACCTGGAGTTTACCTGGAGAGAGTTCCGGGGCAAAGCCCCCGCGGCCGTCTGAGACCAGCCTCCTGGTGGGTCAGAGCCCGATCAAACCGCTGTTGCGCTGGCTGCACGAAACCAACATACGACCACAGCCCGCTGATCCGGAACACTTTAGGTGCTTGTCCAGTGCCACTGAAGACTGCCAGGGTCTGTTGGGAATCCCCCTTATGTGTTCTGGGGGGCAGTTGAACATCTCGGGGCCCCCGACACTTTTGTATGGTCTTTTAACGTGCTAGTGACACCCCTGCTTTTCATTGGGGGATGGGGCAATCGTCTGCCAAGTCTTTTGCTTTCGTAGTGGGGGATTTCGTGTGCAAGTTTGGTACTAGTCCTCTAGGTTTTCCAGGGGTATAAATCTGTATCTCTCCTCCTGCGTTTCCCGGAATACAGGTTTAGGAACCTCAAACGCTTCCCAATAATGAGGTGTTTTATCTCCGTTATCCGCGCCGTGAAAGTCTGTAAAAATTTCTGGTCGGCAATTTTTACCTGCCCCTTTAAAGTGCTGTAGTGTGCAGCAATATTCACCTAGATAGAACAAGTGGGCCTAAGAGTGTCATCATGGGGTTGGCTCCCATTTTGAAGGTCTCATTATCCCTCCTGTCATTTTTCAGCAATGTATTGAACAATGTTTTGGGCCTTTAAGGGGAGATCCCCCGACATGACACTCCCAGGGCTTTTACGTTGGGGGTTTCGCCTATTTTGGGGCCAGAATTTTTTTGTAGTAATGCCATCTCTTTTGATGTCCAGCCCTCTGCAGAAAAAACTCTTGTTTTGCAGTGCTCTCACAAGTTCTGTATTGTTCCTATTGTTTCCCGATGCTGATAACCCTAGTTAAGTGATTTCCCGCAAAGTAAAAGGTCTATTTGTTTAACCTCCTTACTGTTTAAGAAAGTAAGATCCATTCTTTCCGGCCAAAACTTCTGTCACAGTGTTTCCCCAACAAATACCAATCTTGTTTTACCTTGTTCACTACCTTACCCTGTTCATAGAGGTGAGTTGTCACCTGACCGTGGTCGGTCATTTCTGCCGGGGGGGGCCTCTCCCTTCACTGGGTCAATCGTTTTCCACCTTGAGGAGAAAGACTTACTCCCACTGACTTCCCCCAAAGAAGTCAAGCGTTTGTTGACTCTGTTAAAAAAACCGACACCATTGCCTTACCAGGTGAGAAGATGGGTAAAACGAACTTTTTGTCCCATCGTATTCCACTTGAACCTGGTACTAGACCTATCTACATACCTGCGTACAGAATGCCTCATTCACAAGTTGCTGTCGCAGAAGAATTGATAAATCAAAATGCTTGATGAGGAGTTATTGCACCTAGCAATTCCCCTAGAATGCACCTTGATACTAGTACCTAAGAAGGATGGTACTTGGCGCCCAGTAATTGACTTTAGGAAGTTAAATGCGAAAACCCTTCCAGATCGCTTCCCACTTCCTGTACGGGTGATCTTTTACGTAACATCGAGATAACAAAATCTTTTCAACCCTGGAAATTTTTTACAAGGGTTTTGGGAAGTCCCTCTTCAGGAGGACAGCCAAGAGCTAACTGCATTCTCCACTCCTACAGGTCATTATCACTTCCTCCATATGGCGTTTGGATTACGATCTCCCCCTATCACGTTCTCAAGGCTCATGACTAATATCTTTAGAGGTCTCATAGGTAATACACTTATGGTGTACTTAGATGACGTAATCGTCATGTCTAAAGACGTGGATACACACTTGAAAAGACTTGATGTAGTACTTGGTAAGCTTGAAGAAGCCAATTTAAAGATCAAACTGTCTAAATGTCAATTTTTCAGATCAGAAATTAAGTTTCTTGGTCACATAGTCACTCCTAGAGGGGTTACGACTGACCAAAGTAAAGTAACTGCAGTACTAAATTTTCCAACTCCCAAAACTGCTGATGCCGTAAGATCCTTTGTGGGCTTAGCAGGTTTTTATAGATCTTTCATTGCCAATTTTTCTTCCATAGCTGCTCCTCTAACTGAGTTGCTTAAGAAAGATGCTCCTTTTGTTTGGACCTTCCGTCAAGAAAGAGCATTCCGAACTCTAAAAGAAAAGCTAACATCTGCTCCAATTTTGAAATTTCCAGATATTTCTAAGCCCTTCTATCTGACAACTGATGCTAGTTCAATTGGCATAGGTGCCGTACTAGCTCAGAAGACCGATGGCAAGTACAACGCAGTTGCATTTGCTAGCCGAGTCCTTACGAAGGCTGAACGTAATTATACAGTAACTGAGCAAGAAGCTTTAGCAATAGTGTGGTCTTTAAAGCACTACCGAGACATTATTTATCAGTACTCTGTTCATATCTTGACAGACCATGCTCCACTGATACCTTTATTCCAGAACAAACAACCTACTGGAAGGTTAGCTAGATGGACCTTGACTATCCAAGAGTTCAATCCCACCTTTGAGCAGTTACCTGGCAAGTCAAATGTAGTCGCAGATGCCTTATCGCGACATGTTAGTATAGTAACTGCAGACCCTCCATTTAGTGCTGAAGATGTAAAGAATGCTCAACGAACAGATCCCATGTGGTCTGGTGTGATTCGATTCCTGCTCCAGGAAGATCTTATTCTGACTGTGAAGCCACCAGCACCCATTAGTGACTTTGTCATGAACCAAGAATTACTGTATCGAACAGCCGAGTTGCGTACTCCTAGCAGAAGAGTATACCAGTTAGTAATTCCACAGTCACTAGTAAATGTAGCCTTACAGCTAGTTCATGATGTATCAGGTGTTGCACACCCTGGTATGGATCGTTCAGTAAAACAAGCCAGATTGAAATACTTTTGGCCTCGTATGGCAACTGATATTTCTGAGTATGTTAAGAAATGTAGTGTCTGCATGCAACATAAAGGCAATGCTAATGGCCCTAATCCAATCCAAGTGTATCCAACTACTAGCGAACCTTGGGAAAGAGTTGCGCTAGATTTGTTAACTAATTTCCAATGTTCCCTCCAAGGTAACAAACATCTGTGTGTTATGGTAGACCATTTCACCAGATATTGTGAGTTAGTTCCTATTGCAGATAAGACTGCCGAGACAGTAGCTAAAGCGTTTAAAGAACGCATTATCTGCAGGCATATATATATATAGCCGGTATTCTCCCGGCCCGGGCCTTTTCCAAGTGGTGGCCCGGCCTTGGCTCCCTCTTTAGGGAGTGTCTGAGACCTAAGTCTCCCATGGGAGGAGGCACAAGTACCTCCTCATCTTTGGGACCAACTGTCCCCAGGCCTAGCCACAAGCTAGGCCTCTCTGGTCTGCCATCCCCGCCCCAAGGGGGCAAATGGGAATGACAGTCTTATGAGCTAAAGGCTCGGGCTCAGGCACCTACCCTACCCTAGAAGGGTTAGGCATGGTGTCGATCGAAATTAAGAGACAAGATTGTGTTAAAGTTTGTTTCTTATAGATATACCTGTTATATTAAAGGAACTTTATATAAAAGTGTAAGCTTTCAAATATATATTAACAGTGACATTTATATATGTGTAAGTAATATTCACGTGTGATTTACAGTTATACAGTGACATTTATATTGTATAGTGAATGAAGTGTATAACATCGTTATTTACGATTAATCATCGTGGTCAGGCTGACACAGCAAACAAGCCATAAACGCCAGCCATATGTACTGTGTACCCTTCATGGTCATTGACCCTGAGGTTAAGCTTAGTAGGTCAGTAGTGTCTGACTGATTATTGCTGACTTAAGCATAACAAAAACTCAGCTGTTTATAGCAGTACAGTGTTTTTTAAACACTCTAAGTGTGGTGCTAGAATTTCAGTAAAACCATTAAAATGGCTTGTTTTGAAAACTCAGTTTCAGTCTTTACAGACTAAGATTACACAATAGAAAATCTAATTTCAGTCTGTATAGGATTAACTCAAGATACAAACATAGATTTTGATGATCTTGAGGTCAAATTTGAATTATTTACACAACGTCTGGAAATAATTAATTCAGACTACACACATTATGAAAATAAATTTCTTGAATCAGATCCATCTGAGGATGAAATTAAAAATGTTTTGGATACTTTTAGTAATCAACAATTAAGGTGGACAGGAGTACAGGCTATCTGCCGCAAAACTCTGTCACAGAGACCTACTGTAACTAGTGGTCAAACACCTGTTACACCTGTAACAACAACAAGTGTACCATTACCAAACTTACCTACATTGTCATTACCTATTTTCCAAGGTCATAATTATGAAGTGGTTAGTGGTTTTCAATCCATAGTAAATTCACGAACTGACATAGATGAGATTGCTAAGTTCAATTATCTTAAATGCTTTGTGAAGGGAGAACCCTATGAACTGATTAAGTAATTTCCAGTGGTCAAAGGCAATTATCAAATAGCCTTACGTGTCTTAGCAGACAATTACTTTGATGCTGACAAGGCCAGAGTTAGAAATGCAGTCTTAATATCAAGCTTGAAGCCACCCAAACATTGTTTTTCAGACTTACAGGCATTTAGAATTACATTAGACAATAGTCTTAGATCTCTAGATGCTAAATATGACCTAAGGCAATGTGATTGGTTTATCAGTGGTATTGTACAAGATAAGCTGTCACCACAAACTATTGAACGATTAAATATTATGTTCAATAAACGCTATTTCACTTGTGAAGAAATTAGCAATGGTTTACAAACAATAGTGTCATGCATGCAAGCAACGAGACAAGATGAAAAATCCACAAATCCAGTGGATAATAAACCTTCAACTCAGTATAAAAAGAGTATACCTACTCCCACTAAAACACAGAATGGGAAATCCCATATAGGCATTTATCAAGCTGTGAATACAACAGACAGTAAACAAACTGTCACACATAAACGTACTCCAAAATGTGTACTTTGTGATGGAACACATTGGGCACAGTATTGTATTCAATACACATCAATGGAGGCACGTAAACAACGTGTTCATCAGCTGAAAAGGTGCATCAAGTGTTTAGGTGAACACAAGGGAGGTAAATGCTCACTGAAGAAGTGTTTTAAATGCAAGGGTATGCATCATACAGCATTATGCCCAAATACTTTTGCTGAACAGCAGCAGACTTCCACAGAATCAGGAAGTCAACAAGCAACAGCATTAAATGTGAGAGATAAGTTTAAAGCAACTGCTCTCCCGATAGCTCGAGTTATCTAATAAATTACACAAAACCAATGCGCTAACACTATTTGATCAAGGCTCACAAAGGTCCTTCATAAGAAGAAGTGTGTTGCAGAAACTGAATAAACAACCCTATGCCAAAATACAGTTAGATATAGCTGTTTTTTTCCACAATTCTGGTAAACAGACATATGACCTAGCCAGAATCATTGTTGGTCTAGGAAACAGGAAAAAGACAGTAGAAGCTGTGGTAGTAGATGATTTGCCTAAGTCTGTGCAGATCCAGGGATTAAAAGAAACAGTTGCAGCACTGAAAGCAGCTAAGGTCAAGTTAGCCTGTCCTGACATACAGACGGACACTATTAGTCCAATTGATTTAATCATTGGAAGTGATTATTATCACTGTTTTGTGCAAAATATAGTAAGTAAACATGATGTTCACTTGCTGAAAACAGCAGGAGGCCACATAAATATGTGGTCCCATTCCCTCTCAAAGGGGGAAAGAAGCTGATATTGATTCATGGAAAATGTACTAGTTACGAGAATAACCGCTGATCATGTACCACAGCAAAAATTATCATTACTGGAAGAAATGAATGAACCAGTTAAGTTGTGGGATTTAGATGCGATAGGTATTGATGTAAATAAACCAAGCCCACAAGAGTCTCAGACTTATAACCAATATTTGGACACTGTCAAATATAAAGATGGACAGTATTGGGTTAGGTTACCATGGAAATTGAATCCACCACATCTGCCTAGCAATTATCGCATGGCTTTCGGACAGAAGAAAGCACAAATACATGAGCTCAGGAAGAATCCAGAGCTACTGACTGTCTATGATAATATCATACAAGAACAGTTGGACAATAAATTCATTGAGGAAATAGTCGAAGATAAGTTGAAGACAAACGCTCATTATCTCCCGCACCATGGAGTCAGAAAGGATTCTGAAACCACTCCACTACGTGTTGTATATAATTGCAGCGCACGTGCAAATAAAGATGTAGCAAGTCTTAATGATTGTCTGATGACCGGACCCTCACTAACTGAGAAGCTTGGAGAAGTGCTTATGAAATTTCGCACAAACCCATATGCCTACACGGCTGATATTTCCAAAGCTTTCTTAAGAGTAGGACTACAAGAAATAGATAGAGATTATACTCGATTCTTGCGGCCTGAAAATCCACATGATCCTCAAAGTCCTGTGAAAACTTATCGTTTCGAATCAGTATTGTTTGGTGCAACATCCTCTCCATTCTTACTATTAGCTACTCTAAATACACATTTGAAGAAATCTGAAAGTTCCTTCAAAGAAATCTTAAAGAAAAGTTTCTATGTGGACAATCTTCAAGGTAGTGTGAATAAAGAGGAGGATTTGAAATCCTTATACAGAGAAGCTAACAAGGAGATGAAAGAAGCAAATATGCCTCTAAGGATGTGGAATACAAATTCAAAGCAATTAAGTGAACTTATCAAAGAAGATTTCGCTGAAGCTGAAATTCCTGATTGCAACAATATGCTGGGACTTTATTGGAACACACAGGAAGTTACTTTGAGTCTCAAAAAGATAAACAATAAATCATGCAGTACACTCACTAAACGTAGTTTACTGTCAGAGGTATCACAATGTTTTGATCCTCTAGGGCTCGTCTCACCAATTACCATAAAGGGTAAAATGCTTATGCAAGATGCATGGAAGCTCAAAATTGGATGGGATGAGAACTTGTCTCTAGAAATGAGTCAAGCATGGGATGAAATATCCAAGGAGTTTAAGCAACTTCATCAAATTAAATTTCCCAGACAAATAGGTCAAGAGGGAAACAATTACACATTACATGTGTTCTGTGATGCGTCACCAGAGGTTATGGCGCTGTAGCTTACATGAGTAATGCTGAAGGAAGTACACTAATTACTTCAAAGGCCAGGGTAGCACCCTTGAAGGTCAGAACAGTACCATAATTGGAACTGACAGCACTCTATGTAGGTACAAAATTAGCTGTCTATCTCAACAAAGTACTTGATCATCTCACTATTGAAAAAACCGTGATCTGGAGTGATAATGAAGCAGTTCTCCAGTGGTTAAGAAATAATAAGAGTAAGTTGGTCTATGTACAGAACAGAGTAGCAGAAATAAAAGAGATGCAGAGAGATTATCTCTTTCTCCACGTCTCTACCCAAGAGAATCCAGCTGACATGTTGTCACGTGGTGTCTCACTCAAGAAATTTGTGGATAATAAATTATGGCTCCACGGACCGAACTGGCTCTCTAATGAAAATAACTGGCCTCAGCAAAAAGCTCACATTATGCCAGAAGAAACAGTCTGCTTGAACACAGCAGAAATAAGTTGTGTAAATACTGCAGACACAACAGAAATAGTCATTGATGGATCTAAATACTCATCTTTGGGTAATCTCTTAAGAGCTACAGCTCTTGTCTTTAAATTCATTAAAGGAATAAAACCTGATTATGAAAGTCTTGAACCCATTAAATACTGGGTGAAACTAATACAGAAAGATGTTTTCTCTACAGAATATAAATTTCTAGAAACACAAGATAAATCCCCAAAGAAACCTGTTATGATTAATTCTTTAGGACTTTATCTCGACTCAGAAAAGATTATAAGATGTCGAGGAAGAATCCATAATTTTTCACTACCTAAAGAAGCCATACATCCAATATTGATCCCCAAGAATCATTGGCTGACAAAACTGATTGTGCAAAACGCCCACAGTAACGTGTTACATGGTGGGGTAGCTGACTCCCTTTGTCATATACGACAATCCTACTGGATACCTCAAGGTCGACAAAGTGTGAAAAAACAAATAAGGGACTGTATTACTTGTCGTCACTATGATATGCGAGTATGTCAGTATCCAGGTCCACCTCCATATCCCTCTGAAAGAGTTTGTCGTATCACTCCATTTGAGGTGACAGGTGTAGATTACACTGGACCAATAATTTTAACCAAAACAGTTGACAAAGTTCCCATCAAGGTGTACATCTGTTTGTTCACTTGTGCTACAACGAGAGCAGTACATCTAGAAGTAGCCACTGACATGTCTGCTGAAACCTTTATCAAATTATTCAGGTTTGCAGCCAGAAGGGCATGTCCCAGACTGATGATTTCAGATAATGCAACGAACTTTGTTGCTGGTGCTGCTTATATAAGCAAGATCTTTGATCAACCAGAAGTACAACAGATACTGAATCAAAGCAGATGTCGTTGGAGATATATTCCTCTTAAATCTCCATGGCACGGCGGATTTTATGAAAGAATGATCGGCATTGTAAAACGTTGTTTAAGGAAGACTCTTCATCGACTTAGAAGAATTCCGTACAGTTGTGACTGAAATAGAAAATAGAGTCAACAACAGACCTCTAACTTACGTTACCGATGATCTGGACAATTTAGAAGTGTTAAGTCCATCTCATTTACTCCACGGCAGAAGGCTCGAACCTGTTCCTTCCATGAATGATAAAGAAATCATAGAGGATCCTACTTATTTCGAACCTGAGCAACTCAGACGTAAATTCAAACACCTGAATAAAGTGATTGGCGAGAAGACTATCTCACCTCATTGAGAGAACACTTCTATGGAGCTGGTGTTACTGAAAATCATAAGTCCTTAAGACCTGGTGACATAGTGATTATTGACAATGATGGTCCGAGGTCCCAATGGCCACTTGGAAAAATTGTGACCATATATCCTGATGCAAATGGAATCATCAGGACAGTTGATGTTTTAAGCAAAGGTGTAGTGAATAAGCGGACAATAAACTAGTACAGTTAGAATTACACAGTGTTGAAAACAAAATTAGTGATTCTCCAGAAACCACACTGACTAAAGCTGTTCAGAAAAGACAAGCAGCAGTGGTGGCGAGTGAGAAAATCAAATTAATGTTAAGTGATGAATAGTTCACCTGCAGCGAACCTCCGCCACCCCCCAGTGTGGAGAAATTTTCTCCAGGAGGGGGTATCAGCCCCCTTCAGCCCCTTCAGCCCCCTTCAGCCCCTTCAGCCCCTTTCAGCCCTGAGGGGCCCAGCCCTCTCAGAAGGGGCAAGCGTCTTGTTTACTGCTACAGTGAGTAATTGATCACAGATGCTGTACGAGTATGCGACGTGGTCAAGTGACCACTGCTCCTTGCAGTCCAGTGTTGCAAAGTGTAGTTTAATAAGAGACAGTACATCTCTTACTTTAGCAGGACAATTAAGGAAAATCCTGCTCCCACTTTATTACCATAGTAAAGATAGTGGACATTGTTGTCTATGCTTAAGACAGCAAGATTCAAACATTCTGCTTTACTTCATCGATGAAGTGGCAAGGAAGCAAAAGTACTATGTCAGCTTTTTTTTGTGCAAGGGGCAGTGACGGCATGGGGCGCTGTGGCGTCTTCAGATTACTTTTGACTCTACTGAGAGTGACACTGACGCCAGGAAAACCAACAAAGAACGATCTGTGCGTTAGTGTGAACAAAGTGTCTCATAAAACACAATAAACACTTAAGAGAAGTGTGATCAGCTTCTTTAGTGATAAGATTGTGAACAATAAAGACAAATCTTGTGGAACATAGTGTACCAGTGTGCGTTTTCCTAGACTATGGAAGACGTGGACATCCAAGGACACTTCAGCTTCTGTCGAAGGTGTGAAGAACACCATAGCTCATGCTACAAGAGCAAGGTAGGTTACGAATTTCTTGTAGTACAGGGGACTGCGCAGTTCTTGAGTCGCAAGGAATTTGTAATCAACCTATAGTCGGCAGTAAGGGGCGGACTTTTGAGTCCACACAAGTAAATTTGTCAGCCATCAGTGAATGAAATATGCTGACATAACACCCCCTAGGGGTAATTTATAATCTTACAAATTATAACTCTTTATAGCCCGTTGAGAGATGACTTCGACAGCTTCTCAAGACCTCGTCTGCAGGGGCGGCTGTGCAGGCGATGAGCTGTCTTTCTTAGTTATGTACAAACTCTTTAAACTTAACTGGTAATGCCATTTCTCAACAGTTCTTGTATATTTATGAAAATTTACATTAGCTATACTGCTTAGTGGACTTTATAATTAAGAAAAATTTAAGTGGAGTTAGACTTATTGAAGTATTTTCTTTTGTTTGCTTGGTTACATTTATTAATCACATAACAGCTGATCCCTGAACAACACTGGGGTTAGGTCCGCAGTCGAAATTCCTCGTATAACTAATTGACTCATCAAAAACGTAACCACTAATGGCCTACTCTTGACCAGAAGCCTTACTGATAATATAAACAGGCTATTTATACATGTTTTGTATATTATGTGTATTATATACTGTATTTTTACAATAAAGTAAGCTAGTGAAAAGAAAATGTTATTAAGTGAAATCATAGCAAAGAGAAAATACATTTACAGTACCGTACAGTAGTTATCGATACAGTAAGTTTACGTAGTCTGTTTACAAGAAGACTCTTCTGTCTGTCAGTCCTACAACAAGATTGTCTTATACGATACAAAACACTGCAGATGTAATACGTATTACTAAAACTAGACATCAAAAATGAAAACATAGTGAAAAAGAAATTAACATTTATTTTTGAATGAATATATCGTCTTTATGTATGTTTATATTTAACTTGACTGTGAATGGATCATGTACTATCTTTAACAATAATAATAATAATATCATCATTATGAATAAATTGTTATATTATTATATTGATATATAATATAATAAAAATATAACAACATCTTGCCCATTGGCCACAATTCTCAATGTTGCTTTGCATCAATTAAAACAATATTGCCAGGTTGAATCTTCTGCCTAATCACAGTTTCTGATGCACCGTAAAAGTGTTCACGTAGAGTGCGAAGATATTCTTTGTGCTACACATTAGACTAATGATTAATTTAAGACATTAAATTTATCCTGCAATAATTCTGCATTATTATAAAGTCATCACTTTCTTCTGTAGTATTTCTCGAGATAGCTGCAGCCTCCAATTTTTGTTCACATATTAAATGAGATGTTAATATATGCACATGAGCAGTTTCACTGATGTATGCAATGGAATGACTGTTTATTCGATTTTCTGCTCCTACTAACACAGTACATAGACATCTCTCTACTGTTCCTATCGTTCATAAAAACTAGCTTGCCAAGGAGCTCTGAGGATGATAAATTTCCAGACACATCCTAGCTGGGATAACAAAAATTGAACATTATAACTCCATCAAATATTGCACACCCGCTACAAAATTTGTGGCACATTTTCGAAACATTTGTATAAACTGCTGGGAAGGTAAGTCCTGGACCACTTCTAAATGAACTGTATGGATAGTAGTATATATTTTTAAACAAATATAAACTTTCAAGGGAACATCATCTGGATTTCCAGGAAAGGAAATTGGATCACTATAGTCAACACCTGTTAACAATTGGTAATGATGGATGATCTTGGCACATACAAGCTTTGACAGCACCCGACCACGTATAACACAAGATTTAATGCATTTTTTGTTTGCACTTTACCGCCCCTCTGGTATACCGAAAGTTTCTAGTACCCCTCCGTGCATTAGAATTCTGGGGGCATTTAAAACGATTAAGGATGTCAGATAATGGGCTTTGGGCACTATGAAAGAATGTTTTGCATGTCCTCCAATTTCAGTATGTTACAGCCTACCTCTATATCTAATTAAATCATGTTCTAAATATATGAACCCTTTATGGGTCTTCCTTTACCAACAATTTAATTCCCTCTGTATACATTTCCTCGAACTCTTTCAGTCCGGTATTTTCGAGGATGTGGAAAATTATAGGAATCATTAATTTTATTTATAAATATAAACACCATTAAGTAGGAAAGAATATCTATTAACAGCATCGGCTAATGTGTGACAAATTATTGAATCAGTGGTCACAGTAATTTCAGTAGATATAATATGTACCTTTTGATTAGATTTTGTCACTGAAGTTGCTAGTTTATTGTGCACCGCAGATCTATCCTGTGGACGGTAGCGCAAGAGCATATGAATACACAAAGGACCTAGGAACTAGGCCTCAAAAGGGTTACAGGTGTACATTTGAATTTATATCTACAGTTCACTTATCTGTTACAAGCAAATTTAGGAAATTTGCTTAGTATATCTTGTATCTTATTTTCATTAATAAGATATCTTGACATGTCACATAGGTTATTATACTGTCTCTGTATTCCTCAACAAGTGGGCAATTAAGCACATAGTGCTCAAGACAGTGACAATATGCCTGACCACATAATTTGCATTTAGTTTGATAATCCGTGTGTATCCCAAACTACCTGAAGTACTTGTAACCAAGCCTGAGCTTAGCCACTTCAACATCAGTCTGTTCACATTGCAAGTTGATCCATAGACATACTTATCTACATTCAAGTTATCATAGTGGGTTATAGATCCACTCAGATTTCTAATTGCATACTTATAACATTCATTTTCATTATTTACTTCTCTCCTAATATTATTCCTAATGCTAGACACAGATATACCAAGGTTATATTCTGCATTCTCCTTCAGGGTACTCTTCTTGGCTAACATATCAACTTTATCATGAAAGTGTAATCCAATGTGTGATGGAATACATAGCAATTATACATTAATTCCTTTTTCCCGGATTTTTGATTATCTATACCAGGCTTCTCCAATGAGCATGTTGGAGTCATTATGTGAGTCAAGAGCCATCAGTGATGACATAGAATCAGTATTGATGATAGAGTAAAGCTCACTGTCATAAGTTAGCTTTAGCGCCATTAGAATCGCAAATAATTCAGTTTGCAGTGTAAACGCCCAGTTGTTAATTCTTATGTTAACTCAACAAATTTACTATTGTTCTTAACATGGGAGGTGTCAACGAGAGTAGATGCAGCCTTGGCCAATTATTTTGGTTTACCAACTAACTCGGTCTTAAAAACCATAATGTAGTATTCACAGATTTATTATGTCAAACCTTGTGACAAGAAATCAGCTGGTTTCTCCTCGCCAGATTTATGATTAAAGACTATTAGATGTTGACCTAAACTTTTATATTTCTCTAGAGTTTCATTTATTTTAGCGACTGTGTTTTCTACATACACAGTTTTATTATTATTATTATTATTATTATTATTATTATTATTATTACTATTATTATTATTATTATTGTGTCCATTGTAAGGATACTTCATTATCAGACCAGTTCACAGTGTGTGTAATATTTATTACCTGCAATTTATCTCTTATATAATTAGCTAATTTGACACTTAAATGGCTGTTAATTCTAATTGAGGTAATGCATGTTTTTTTAATGTAACCAACTTTGCCTTTGACTTTACAAGAAAAATAGATTCATTTCTCTGAATATAAGTGACTGTTCCAAACACCTATTTTGAAGTGTCACAAAATATGTGTAGCACATTGTCACCTTGACCCGCCACATTAGGGTTTTGGAATTTTAACATTGGAATTTGTACGTAATCTCCTATGAATTCTTCCCATTTTTTAATAAATTCCCTAGACAGTGCTTCATCCCAAGCACTTTTAAGTTTCTTTGCTTCTTGCATCAACAATTTCACTCTTATTGTAAGGGGTGATACCGAACCTTGTGGACTGAAGCTTCTGGAAGTCTCAGCAATCAATGTTCTCTTTGTCAGTTTATTAGGAATAAATAATCGGTAGGTTTTAACAATAATAAATATCAGTATCCCATGTTAATCCTAGGACATATATTACTACACTTAGTAATTTCATCTTCATCTTATATATTTTGTCCTTTAATTTGGACGAATTGCTAATCAATTGTCTCAGATGCATGTTTGCACTTTTCATTATCCTATTTACTTACGAATATGTCGTCATTAGTTCCTCTTCAGTTGACATCACACATAGGAAAATGTCCACATAAAACTGTTTACACATAGCTTCACTCAGTGGCCTTCCCGAACGTTTGAGGTGAGTATTTATAGTCGCCTGAAGCAGAAATGGACTAGAATTACTGACATTTAGTACTCTCCTAAGGCAGAAGGTTTTTACAGGGCTAAATGGGTCAGTAGGATTTCATGGGCACAAGGAATGGGTATAATCCTGGGATGTTTTACTTATATCAGGAGGTATCCTAATTTATCTATTAATAAAGACGGACCTGTCATAGGTCATTCAGGCTTGGTACATCCTTACTCATTCTTGCACTACAGTTGAATACTATCCTCAGGGGACTTGTTTTAGAGTCTTTTTATTACTCAGTGGTGTGGTAAGTAATGATGATAAGCGTTAACCTGTTCAGAAGGTAACTCTTCGATAGTTCTCCTTTAATTGGTAATTATTTTATTATATTCTATCAATTAATCACGAGTCTTACTTAATTCGTGGAGCTGTGCCACTAACTATAAGCCATAAAGTTGGTAGAATTACCGACAATATGTAAAGTAAAAGGACACAAGTGCAACTAATGTTACATTTATTGTGGCAACGTTTCGCTCTCCAGGAGCTTTATCAAGCCATTAGCTTGATAAAGCTCCTGGAAAGCGAAACGTTGCCACAATAAATGTAACATTAGTTGCACTTGTGTCCTTTTACTTTACAACTATAAGCCATTCTATAATTTATAGAGTTCTGGTTGATCCAGCGTCCACGCAAGTCCTACCCAATATTGTTCATATTTCACATTTTCCGGATATTGTTCCTGAGTGAACGAATCATTTGGACTTCAGTTACATTAATTCCAATGCTGTCCAGATCCCATAATTTATTTAGTAGCTCAACATCGTCCCTGTTAAAGAATATTTAGACTGGGGATCTCTTTCATTTGTAAGACACACAGTGACCACATTTAATGACTCTTATAATCATTCATTTCTAGAGAGGAGAATTCTGCCATAAACTAGATGGCTTCTGTCAGTTTTTAGAATGATACCAAATTTTGTCGCTGTACCCTTCACAAATGAGGTATTATGATCATTCCCTCTTAAGATATTTATTGGTACCAACGAGTCGTTGGTACCAATAAATATCTAAGTCCAACTGTAGTTATTTTCTCTGGTAGGCTGTCTACTACGACTGCGGTGATACATATCACCTAGCCTCCCTGGCCAACATAAATATTCACCGTGCCGTTCTGCTGGGACTTTTTGTCTAATAGAAATCCAGAAAATTTGAAAATTTCAGAATTCCCACTTTGCACATCCATACCTCTAAAACAACTACGTTTGATAAATGTGCACTGGAATCCTTGATCTAGCAAAATACTTAGGTTTAATTTTTATTTTCGCCTATTATCCTGAATATTCACTTTCACTACG
The DNA here is from genome assembly GCF_026875155.1 of Cherax quadricarinatus. Taxonomy (NCBI): domain Eukaryota; kingdom Metazoa; phylum Arthropoda; class Malacostraca; order Decapoda; family Parastacidae; genus Cherax; species Cherax quadricarinatus. The sequence continues at coordinate 81,541 of NW_026474696.1, forward strand.
GGTAAGGCTACTTCAGCAGTTCAGTTCCATTATAATTTACATTCGCTGCTACTTTCACGTATGTAACAGCTGTGCTATGGTTATTATCATATACAAACCTGCATATTACAACATGGTGTCTTCCTTTCTGACACTCATAACAATTATTTAATTTAATACGGGAATCTTTCACATCATTATTGCCCAAACACCTTGTACACCTAATAAGTTCTTCCACTTTATTCACCCTAATATTCCAGGAATCGTATGCATTACATTTTTTTTTAGGAATGAGTGCCTTGACAGCAAAAAAGACAATCCCGTTTCGGCTTTATTCCTATTATTTATAGGGTTACCCTTGTTCAAGGACCAATTTCTCTTAACTTCCTGGTTTCTGCCTCTTGATGTGTCGCAATTCTCTCTTTATTCTAAGATGAATTGTTATTATAATGAACCTTAGTGCATTTCTTCGTTTTTTTTGCGATTTATCATTATCATGAACTACATCAGAGTCATTATTTATTAGATCATAATTATTTGGTTGACTAGTTTGCAGCTGTACAAACAACTCTTGGATGCTCACTCTTATCTCATCCAAGGAGAAGTATCATTTATGGCAGCTATTAGATGAGCACTCGACAGTTCTATTAGTTATTTAATTTTGAACACTAGCACTCAGTATCCAATCTGATCTTTCCAGATCACATTTATTACTGAATATTATAACAGTGCTTTTCAATCTGACTGGAAATAGTTGTAAATTTTTATAATTGTGCTCTGAAGTTTTTAAATTAACCACAATAGTTACCAGGTCCAACCTACTCTTCTCTGAATTCCATATTCCAACAGATTAACCACGACTCACGAAATCGTAATAACACGATAGCCAACAGACCACAGTATGGGTGGGGGTTGAACTAGTGGCAAGTGAGTCGTAAAACGCCAGGCTAGCGTAGAGGCCACTGGGCCAGCTGGCTGCAGTGAATCTTGTAGCCAGCTGGCCCAGTGGCTGACGCACTGGCCTGGGGTTATACAACTCACTTGCTGCAGGTTCAGTCCCTCCTGTACCGTGCTTTATATCAACCACTTCTGCGTAACTACTGTCTACATTTGGAAAACCTTATATTAAGATAGGTAATAATAACTCTGTGACACATTCAAGATCATTCCTCTTATGTACATCCGCCTTGAATATGGACCAGAATTCTTCTCATCTGTTTCCTGGATTAAATTTGGGTAGAGACAATTCTGGGAGCTTAGAAAGAGTCCTCTTATTTACATTACTAGGCTGGCTAACTGCATTATTTACACACATTAATTTATTTACACTCATTAATTTAATTTCTCTTCAAGATCGTAATATTGGGGGATCAAGAACTCCATTTACTGTTCATCTGAACAATTTTTCGGCAATCTTCATGCTGTTTATACACTAATTTGTATGATTCATATTTATTTTCTAGTGAATCTAAAAACAGTTTTAAATTAACACTGTTCAGTTTCATCAGTCAATATTTCCATGGACTTACTATAAGCTTTAGTTATATGACCTTTCCCTGCATTAAGTGACGCTTTTATTTTACTCATATCCATGGATTTACCATTTACATTAACTTTTTAAGAGTCCTCTATGGTTTATGTATGGATTAGTCTTTATATATTTAATTTACACTATGCTTTACACACTATCACATAATTACACTTTTTATAATTAATTATTTCAAATTAAATTAAATAAATCCTAACAATTTTTTTCTGGCTTATTGTATTGCTTATGTATATAACAATTATAAATCCTAGCAACTTAGAGAGATTATTATTATTTGCATAATGCACAATATTAAATATTAATTTTATAATGAACCACTTTCTGCTTAGTCAAATAATATATATTATTAGATTGTTATTTTTTGTAGACTTCGATAAGTTATCACTTTATTGTCAAACCGTATTGATTTACTTTAATTACTTAATCATAACTAATTATTTCTCTTTCATTATTACCGAGATCATTAAGGTCAAGATCACATTCGGTTCTTAATGACCGACGAGGGCAAAATTTGTGTTGGGGGGGGGGAGAGGGGTATTTTCACAAGAACATAATCTCGAAATTAATATTCCACCCACACTCGGGGGAGAACTCATGAATACATAGAACTGAGATTGTAACTTACTGAAGCTGATGTATCCTGGAGACTTGTGAGACTTAGGAACACTGGCATCGCAAACAATGTATCTCCTTCAGTGACCATCGTCTCAACCTCCCCAAGTAGCTCTGGGATCTTGGATTAGGAACACACATTACTTATTATGAAAATTTGTCAGCAAAATTGACCATTTAGTGGACTTTATAACTGAGAATTTAAGTACAGTTGAGTTATTGAAATATTTTGTATTATCTCTAGTACTAGGTTACAATTATTAATCCCATTATTTCTTATAAAGAACGCAAAATATTAAACTTATCAGTTACATTGGTGGTATATCCCAACGCCTCCCACAGGAAGATTGCATATTGCAAATATCAAGTAACCTTACCTGTTGTGTGGTTTGCAATGCACACTGAGGAAAACCTAAATTATTATAGGGTGCACTACCGTTGTATGACCCTAGTAGGTTTAGCACTTTGTTTTGATCATAATAATAATTGAGTGGAGCTGGTAGTAGACAGTATGGCATCTAATTCACAGCCTGAGCGTCGCATTTTTTTTGTAGTCAGATCATTATATTCTTCCATTTTCTTCTCTAGCTGGACATTTACAGGTTCTCTCCTCTTTAATTATATTGTAGCGTTGAATTATCTGATAATATTACTAATGGACACTACAAAATTACAGAAATATTAAAGACCCAGCAGAGTGGTCTTACTTCACTGCAACTAGCTTAGTTATTACACTTGTTTATTACACTTGTTTATTAAAATTTTGTGATATTTCTGGGGATGTAATATATTTTCCTTATCCGAATATTAATTCCTTCAATATAACAATAATTCCACTTCACTCAATTAAATCATTACATTACAAAAGGAAATTAATGGGGATATGTTAGTTCCCCGTGATTCATTACCTTTTAAAAGTCAAATTAACATTACACACCTGCATTATTATATAAATATTATCTCTACCAATTATTAAATTTAAATTACAGGAAAATTATCAAAATTTTCAACACCAACTAAATGAAATTTTGACAGGTATCGAGCGAGGCTTTAACATTCCGACGACTCTAAAATTTTAGTGCCCTGACTAATGTAAATAACAATAAAGGCATTATCACTAACACTGACAAATGGAATAGTGTAATTTTGTATTATTAGTATAGTGAGAACGTAAGCTTATTCGTAAATTAAATAGAACGTTTAATGTGTAGCCTGTTAAGTTGATAGTAAGTGTGCAGTGTAACTCATGTTACTCACCACTTGTTTTAAAGTGGCATTTGATATGTTGTCTATTGTGCACTAAATATTGACTTGTATCAATTTCAATACAATAGAGTTGTATAAATATTCAGGATTCTTCAAAATATATAAAAAAACATATTCTGATAAGTGAACACGACTCTTGAGAGTAATAATCACAGTTACCTGGACCTGGAGTTTACCTGGAGAGAGTTTCGGGGGTCAACGCCCCCGCGGCCCGGTCTGTGACCAGGCCTCCTGGTGGATCAGCGCCTGATCAACCAGGCTGTTGCTGCTGGCTGCACGCAAACCAACGTACGAGCCACAGCCCGGCTGATCAGGAACTGCCTTTAGGTGCTTGTCCAGTGCCAGCTTGAAGACTGCCAGGGGTCTGTTGGTAATCCCCCTTATGTGTGCTGGGAGGCAGTTGAACAGTCTCGGTCCCCTGACACTTATTGTATGGTCTCTTAACGTGCTAGTGACACCCCTGCTTTTCATTGGGGGGATGGTGCATCGTCTGCCAAGTCTTTTGCTTTCGTAGTGAGTGATTTCGTGTGCAAGTTCGGTACTATCCCTCTAGGATTTTCCAGGTGTATATAATCATGTATCTCTCCCTCCTGCGTTCCAGGGAATACAGGTTAGAAACCTCAAGCGCTCCCAGTAATTGAGGTGTTTTATCTCCGTTATGCGCGCCGTGAAAGTTCTCTGTACATTTTCTAGGTCGGCAATTTCACCTGCCTTGAAAGGTGCTGTTAGAGTGCAGCAATATTTCCAGCCTAGATAGAACAAGTGACCTGAAGAGTGTCATCATGGGCTTGGCCTCCCTAGTTTTGAAGGTTCTCATTATCCATCCTGTCATTTTTCTAGCAGATGCGATTGATACAATGTTATGGTCCTTGAAGGTGAGATCCTCCGACATAATCACTCCCAGGTCTTTGACGTTGGTGTTTCGCTCTATTTTGTGGCCAGAATTTGTTTTGTACTCTGATGAAGATTTAATTTCCTCATGTTTACCATATCTGAGTAATTGAAATTTCTCATCGTTGAACTTCATATTGTTTTCTGCAGCCCACTGAAAGATTTGGTTGATGTCCGCCTGGAGCCTTGCAGTGTCCTGCAATGGAAGACACTGTCATGCAGATTCGGGTGTCATCTGCAAAGGAAGACACGGTGCTGTGGCTGACATCCTTGTCTATGTCGGATATGAGGATGAGGAACAAGATGGGAGCTAGTACTGTGCCTTGTGGAACAGAGCTTTTCACACGTAGCTGCCTCGGACTTTACTCTGTTGACGACTACTCTCTGTGTTCTGTTAGTGAGGAAATTATAGATCCATCGACCAACTTTTCCTGTTATTCCTTTAGCGCGCATTTTGTGCGCTATTACGCCATGGTCACACTTGTCGAAGGCTTTGCAAAGTCTGTATATATTACATCTGCATTCTTTTTGTCTTCTTAGTGCATTTAGGACCTTGTCGTAGTGATCCAGTAGTTGAGACAGACAGGAGCGACCTGTTCTAACCCATGTTGCCCTGGGTTGTGTAACTGATGGGTTTCTAGATGGGTGGTGATCTTGCTTCTTAGGACCCTTTCAAAGATTTTTATGATATGGGATGTTAGTGCTATTGGTCTGTAGTTCTTTGCTGTTGCTTTACTGCCCCCTTTGTGGAGTGGGGCTATGTCTGTTGTTTTTAGTAACTGAGGGACGACCCCCGTGTCCATGCTCCCTCTCCATAGGATGGAAAAGGCTCGTGATAGGGGCTTCTTGCAGTTCTTGATGAACACAGAGTTCCATGAGTCTGGCCCTGGGGCAGAGTGCATGGGCATGTCATTTATCGCCTGTTCGAAGTCATTTGGCGTCAGGATAACATCGGATAGGCTTATTTTTTTTTTTTTTATTATCACACCGGCCGATTCCCACCAAGGCAGGGTGGCCCGAAAAAGAAAAACTTTCACCATCATTCACACCATCACTGTCTTGCCAGAAGGGTGCTTTACACTACAGTTTTTAAACTGCAACATTAACACCCCTCCTCAGAGTGCAGGCACTGTACTTCCCATCTCCAGGACTCAAGTCCGGCCTGCCGGTTTCCTGAATCCCTTCATAAATGTTACTTTGCTCACACTCCAACAGCACGTCAAGTATTAAAAACCATTTGTCTCCATTCACTCCTATCAAACACGCTCACGCATGCCTGCTGGAAGTCCAAGCCCCTCGCACACAAAACCTCCTTTACCCCTCCCTCCAACCCTTCCTAGGCCGACCCCTACCCCGCCTTCCTTCCACTACAGACTGATACACTCTTGAAGTCATTCTGTTTCGCTCCATTCTCTCTACATGTCCGAACCACCTCAACAACCCTTCCTCAGCCCTCTGGACAACAGTTTTGGTAATCCCGCACCTCCTCCTAACTTCCAAACTACGAATTCTCTGCATTATATTCACACCACACATTGCCCTCAGACATGACATCTCCACTGCCTCCAGCCTTCTCCTCGCTGCAACATTCATCACCCACGCTTCACACCCATATAAGAGCGTTGGTAAAACTATACTCTCATACATTCCCCTCTTTCCTCCAAGGACAAAGTTCTTTGTCTCCACAGACTCCTAATTTGCACCACTCACTCTTTTTCCCTCATCAATTCTATGATTCACCCTCATCTTTTCATAGACCCATCCGCTGACACGTCCACTCCCAAATATCTGAATACATTCACCTCCTCCATACTCTCTCCCTCCAATCTGATTTTAAATCTTTCATCACCTAATCTTTTTTATCCTCATAACCTTCTCTTTCTGTTTTCACCTTTAATTTTTCTTCTTTTGAAACACCCTACCAAATTCTCCACCAATCTCTGCAACTTCTCTTCAAAATCCCCAAGGCACATGTCATCAGCAAAGAGCAGCTGTGACAACTCCACTTTGTGTGTGATTCTTTGTCTTTTTAACTCCACGCCTCTTCCCAAGACCCCGCATTTACTTCTCTTACAACCCCATCTAAAAATATATTAAACAACCACGGTGACATCACACATCCTTGTCTAAGGCCTACCTTTACTGGGAAAAAAATTTCCTTCTTTCCTACATACTCTAATTTTGAGCCTCACTATCCTCGTAAAAACTCTTCACTGCTTTCAGTAACCTACCTCCTACACCATACACTTGCAACATCTGCCACATTGCCCCCCTATCCACCCTGTCATATGCCTTTTCCAAATCCATAAATGCCACAAAGACCTCTTTAGCCTTATCTAAATACTGTTCACTTATATGTTTCACTGTAAACACCTGGTCCACACACCCCCTACCTTTCCTAAAGCCTCCTTGTTCATCTGCTATCCTATTCTCCGTCTTACTCTTAATTCTTTCAATTATAACTCTACCATACACTTTACCAGGTACACTCAACAGACTTATCCCCCTATAATTTTTGCACTCTCTTTAGGCTTGTGTTAATCAAATTTTGTGGCTCTCTCATAAAAAATTCATTTTGATCTTCGACTCTCAGTCTGGTTAGCGGCTTGCTAAAAACTGAGTCATATTGGGACTTGAGTAGCTCACTCATTTCCTTGCTGTCATCTGTGTAGGACCCATCTTGTTTAAGTAGGGGCCCAATACTGGACGTTGTTCTCGATTTTGATTTGGCATAGGAGAAGAAATACTTTGGGTTTCTTTCGATTTCATTTATGGCTTTTAGTTCTTCCCGCGATTCCTGACTCCTAAAGGATTCTTTTAGCTTAAGTTCGATGCTTGCTATTTCTCTGACCAGTGTCTCCCTGCGCATTTCTGATATATTGACCTCTTTTAGCCGCTCTGTTATTCTTTTCGTCGCCTGTAAAGGGAGCGCCTGTCTCTTTCTATTTTACATCTACTCCTCCTTTTTCTTAGAGGAATAAGCCTTGTGCATACATCGAGTGCCACCGAGTTAATCTGTTCTAGGCATAAGTTTGGGTCGTTTCTTAGTATATCTTCCCACTTTATCGGTTAGGACTTGGTTTACTTGGGTCCCACTTTATGTTTTTTTTATTGAAGTTGAATTTGGTGAATGCTCCCCCCGTGACTAGTCTCATTTTTGTCGGTCTGAGGCTCCACGCATACATGTCTGAACCTCAATTATGTTGTGATCTGAGTATATTGTTTTTGATATGGTGACATTTCTTATCAATCATCATGTTAGTGAAGATGAGGTCTAGTGTATTCTCCAGTCTAGTAGGCTCTATTATTTCTGGTTTAAAAATTGAATTTTGTGCAGAGATTTAAAAGCTCGTGTGAGTTTTGAGTTTTCATCAGAGCTGCCTCCTGGGGTTATTACTGCAAACAATATTATTTGCTATATTCCTCCATTTTAGGTGCCTTAAGTTGAAATCCCCCAGGAGCAAGATGTTGGGTGCAGGAGCTGGAAGATTTTTCCCGACAGTGGGCAATTTTTAACACTGTTCCTGGAATTGCTGGGATGTTGCATCCGGAGGCTTGTAGACTAAACCCCAATGACTAAAGGTTTTGGTTCTCGACCTTTACTGCTAAAACTTCCACTACGTCATTGAGGCATTAAGCAGTTCTGTGCAAACAAGTGACTCTGCAATGTACAGGCCAACCCCCCCCCTTTTTCCTGTTCACTCTGTCACATCTGTATAGGTTGTAAAACCCGGGATCCTATTTCGTTGTCCCCAAGTGATCCTTTATGTGGGTCTCAGTGAAAAGCCGCGAAAAATTGCCTTTGCCTCTGCAAGCAGTCCACGGATGAAAGGTATTTTGTTGTTTTATTGCTGGCTTAGACCCTGTATATTTGCAAAGAAGAATGTTATCGGACTGGTGGTATTGTTGGTACTGGGGGGGATTTTTTTTCCGGCATTAGTATCTGTATCTGTTGGTTTTGGAGTGGAGGCCATCGACTGTGGTTCCACTCCAGGAATGACTGGATTTGTGTACGATTTCTGCCATTTCCTGCCAGTTTTTTTTCCTTCCTGGCACTAAAAAACCTCTCCCCCTTGAGTGGGTGTGGCTACCCAGGTTTTTTTCCCATGGCCTGGATGTTTTGTATCTTTTTGTCCCCTTTAGATGGTATGGGCCCGGCAATTTAAGTTATAGCACAGTCTTTCCTGTACTGAAGAGGTACACATTTCAGGGTGAAAAGCTTACAGGGAAAGGGGGTTTTGCATTTTTCCCGTTGTCATATGGGCATGACATTTTCTAGGGTGGTCATAGTTGCATGTCCCATCTGTTTTTTCAGATTTTCCCATGCCAGCAGATACCAAGTGCATAGTATGGGGCACAGGCTTGGTTTCGTTTGCCTTGGGTTTCTGTGACTGTATTTTCCCCGTTGGTGCATGTTTCCCTGTCTTATTCCTATCCTCCCTAGCACCAACAATGGAGCTCCCCACCAGTTGTTTTTGGTAATTTATCCCCACTATTGCTATTGGAGTCCTCTTGTTTGCTATTTCCTGCGGTATTTCTGGTTTGCAATATTGGTTTTATCTTATCTTTGACTACATTGTTTCCCTACTATGGCTCCTGTCCTCTATGAGGTCATTTATATGTATTCCTTCCTGCGTATAATTCCCGACTACCTGGACAAAATCTCCAGCTTCACCATTACTGTCTACCAGGACAGTATCTCCAGCTTCACCATTTCTGTCTCCCAGGACAGCACCTCCAGCTTCCCCATTACTGTCTCCCAGGACAGTATCTCCAGCTTCACCATTACTGCCCTCCCAGGACAGCACCTCCAGCTTCACCATTACTGTCTCCCAGGACAGCACCTCCAGCTTCACCATTACTGTCTCCCAGGACAGCACTATCAGCCCTACATTTACTGACTACCAGGACATCACCTCCACCTTACAGTTTGTGACTACATGGCCAGTATCAAGGGCAGTACCATTCAGCCCGGACTTTTTATGTTCCCATCTGTTGTAGAAAGCTTCCAGGTTTTCTATGAAAGCAGCTTTGATGTTATCCTCTTTTAATACCCTTGTGATTTTAGTCCACAGATTTTCCTCATTTGGGCATACCCAAAAACACTTCCCTGTTTTAATACTGCTTGTAGCTAGTTCTGGGATATCTGCACAAGGAGCGTGACACCAATTTCCACAAAAATGACAATTTATCCATGTGGTAGCCCGTTTGTTTGACTGACCACAGACTACACACAGCTTCATAATGATTTGAATGGTTGATTTACTGCAAGTCTACTAGCAACATGTGCATGCTGCATGCGTCGCCCTTGTTTTCGTTTACTATGTATGACATTAATGGGAGAGCACTAAAACTGTATCGTTTTAGTGAATGGGAGAGAATTTGGTTATATCCAAGAAAAAAGAAATCAGGCTCATATCTATGTATCAAGTTCCTCTTACGAGCTTGATTAACTTAAACGGTTAGTGAGATAGATAGATAGATAGATAGATAGATAGATAGAGAGAGAGAGAGGGAAGGAGAAGGAAGGGGGCAGGGTATTCAAAGGTTGTTATGGTATTAATAGCCGTTATACCTCAGGCAGTAATAACTAATAAATCGTTTTCTCGTGCTCAGGAGATGCCCCGGCAGCCATGCAAGTGTCAGGGACGACTGGCAGATGACATGAGTCGTCGCAGGTGCTGGTGTTGCTGCTGATGCTGGTGTTGATGATGCTGGTAAAGCCCCTCTCACCTGCCTCATTTCACCACCTCTTTTAATAAATGTGTGGGGTGGCAGAGACCATCAGGAGACAAGATATCTCTCAGATCTTCTGAATGTTTGTATAGTAGCATTAAGACACCATTTGTTCTATATTCATAATATGCTGGTAAGTACTTACGATACAGAAGAGAAATAGTAGTGTAAATAGTTAATATTAAAAATAGTGTGTATGTATATATATATATATAAAAATATAATATAAAAATAAAAATAAATTTTAAATTTTAAAATA